>JASKGM010000007.1:8437219-8478393 GCA_034509205.1 Ceratonia siliqua
CACAACAATAAAGACTCCACCTTCCTAATAGTTACCAACAACCACGATCTCATGGTTACTAACAACCAGGATTCTTCCTAATAGGGGAAGCCATTGTATTTAGAACAAATCCACCGAGAATTTGAAAAGACAAATATTTACTCACGTCAGAGATAGAAAATATAAATGCACAAGTGAATCCAGAAAAGAAAGGAGAAAGAAAGAACACTTATAAGAGTCACAAATAAAGAGAAAGGCCAATGTGTATATGTACCTAAATAACTTCTACAACACGTGATATACCCCAATTTGTGATCGGAAGCTAGTGATGTCACACAATTTAGCTTGGGCTAACCTGACCATTATAAGTTCAACCCAATCAGCTCAATTACAAAAGACTAACCCATTAAGAAAGCACACTAATTGACCAAATTACCCTCTCCAAATAACCACGTCCAAGCTCTACTTAAGCATCACCAACCCGCCATTCCTAGCAACCCGATCTCATTTCTTCTACACTTGAGATTAAGTTCATCTGTCTTCTCTCCATTCTTTGAACTTGGGAGCTTCCAATGACACATACTGACTTAAACTATTGACTTGAACGTTGAAGTCCTAAGTAGAGCCAGAGCTAGAGCCTAATGATGCAGGAGCATAAGGAGTTTACTCTTGAGATCAGAATCTCCTTATCAAAGACGTTTATTGTGATTGGTAAGTTTGGAGGAGTTTACTCTTGTGATCAGAATCCCCATATTAAAGACATTTGTCACGATTGATAAGTTTGGAGGAGAAGTCTCACAGCGTCCAAATATGACCTATGTAAAGTGGATATAAGAGTGATAAACTTTGCACTCATTAACTAATTTTTAGAAATAAGTTAGACCCGCAATTATTATTTACCCTAATTCGTTTTACATCACCTAAGCACTGACTTTTTCAATGTTACCGTTGCCATTAGTGAGTTAACCACTTAACCTCCTATCTAGTGCTTCTCATCTTCAAGTGTCTAGTCAATTTGACTTCCCCAGTGTGGAGTAATAATTTTGAAGGATTATTAAGAATAAATGTGTTAGAGATCATATTAATAAAATTATTTATAGTTTTTTAATAGTTTCAAGTTTTGAATTGAAGTAATCATTGAAAAAAACATAATAGAGTTTGTGTAAGTTGATTACATCTCAAAAGAATTAAAAGTAATTTCTTTTATAGTAATTTTGAAGTTTAATTTCCAAAAATATTTTTCATACATTTTTCTTATTTTTAAATTTTCAACTAAATTAGTAATTTTTTTAAAAAAAAGAGATAATTTAATTATTATTTTTTAAAAATATTATTTTATAATAGTATCTCATAAAATTTTTATTTTTGATCTTTCAAGTAATTTTAAACTAATGTCTCACAATAGAAAAAGAAAATCTTATTATAAAGTGTAGGGTCTCATGAAGGAATGACACACTAGTCCAAATACGAATTTTTGTACACACTTTTTTTCTCAGAATATTTGTACACACTTTCAAAACCAATCATTGTCGTCACTTAACGTGAGCCGTCGTTCAAACTAAACGGTAGAAGTAGCACAGCACTAACACTACCACTGCATAGCTAAACGGATCAGAGATACTTTTTCTCCAATACCAGATCAAATCCAGTCATCCAGACATCCACCAACCCCAATTGCAATCTTCACCGTCCATTTCGCCATTCAAATCTATTAATACGTACCCTCTCCCTTACCCGTTATCTTCGCTCGGAGCCTCTCACTCTCTCTTTCTCACACTGAGCTTCTCCTGCTTTTCCCTTCCAGAGTCAATTTCTCTGTAGTCATGGCTTTACTGGTTGAGAAAACCACCAGTGGCCGCGAGTACAAGGTCAAGGACATGTCCCAGGCCGACTTTGGGCGCCTCGAGATCGAGCTTGCCGAGGTTGAAATGCCTGGTCTCATGTCTTGCCGTGCTGAGTTTGGCCCTTCCCAACCCTTCAAGGGTGCCAAAATCACTGGTTCCCTTCACATGACCATTCAAACCGCTGTTCTCATTGAGACCCTCACTGCTCTCGGTGCTGAGGTTCGTTGGTGTTCCTGCAACATCTTCTCCACTCAGGACCACGCCGCCGCCGCTATTGCCCGTGACAGTGCTTCGATCTTCGCCTGGAAGGGTGAGACTCTTCAGGAGTACTGGTGGTGCACTGAGCGTGCCCTTGATTGGGGTCCTTTTGGTGGACCTGATCTGATTGTGGATGATGGGGGTGATGCTACCCTTTTGATCCATGAGGGTGTCAAGGCCGAAGAGGTCTACGCAAAGACTGGTCAGTTACCAGATCCATCATCTACCGATAATGCTGAGTTTCAGATTGTTCTCACCATTATTAGGGATGGGTTGAAGACCGATCCCAAGAGGTACCACAAGATGAAGGAGAGACTGGTTGGGGTCTCTGAGGAGACCACCACTGGTGTCAAGAGGCTTTACCAGATGCAGGCTAATGGCACTTTGTTGTTTCCTGCTATCAATGTCAATGACTCTGTCACCAAGAGCAAGGTAACTCTTTTATATGCTTTTCATTTTTCTAGATCTAGTTGAGATTGTTGTTCTTCTGATTTGGATCTGAGATTTTGTTAACTTTATCTTAGTGCCCAATGTTGACTTCTGAGTAAATTCTACAGATCTAATAAGTTTTACCCCATACAATTTTGAGTTGGATTTATCTACTTTTGGAGTATTATATCTATCATATGATCTTTATTTTGTTGGTTTTGGTTGTGGTTGAAAAGTTGCTGAGCTATCTTATGTTTTGAAGGGTAAGTATACAGAGTATGCCTAGTTTTTGGGAAAACAGAGTATAAAATTGGCAATTAAATTTTGGATCTATGATCTGTTTGATATATGTCCTGAAAGGAGTATGGAAAATGTAGTGTAAGTGTCAACTAACGTTCGTATTGGGGTATTAAATTCCCGCGTTATTATTATGTGCCTCTGGATTGTATGTTATGAAGCAATTGTTCATTAAATTCTGATATATTTCCAAGAGGGTTCTGAAATCAGCAAGTAGGCCATTGCATGTGTACTTGTGAATTACTCCTTATTCTACGGGGTTGGTGGATCTAGTTCTAATTAAATTTGGTTTGATGTCTATCATTTTATGGTCTAACAAAATGTTTGCTTTGATCTTATGTTTTCTAACAGTTTGATAACTTGTACGGTTGCCGTCACTCTCTCCCTGATGGACTGATGAGAGCCACTGATGTCATGATTGCCGGGAAGGTCGCTGTTGTCTGTGGGTATGGTGATGTTGGCAAGGGTTGTGCTGCTGCCTTGAAGCAGGCTGGGGCTCGCGTGATTGTGACTGAGATTGATCCCATTTGTGCCCTTCAGGCTCTCATGGAAGGCCTCCCAGTTCTGACCCTTGAGGATGTTGTCTCTGACGCTGACATCTTTGTTACCACCACTGGTAACAAGGACATTATCATGGTTGACCACATGAGGAAGATGAAAAACAATGCCATTGTTTGCAACATTGGTCACTTTGACAACGAAATTGACGTGCAGGGACTTGAGACATACCCTGGTGTGAAGCGCATCACAATCAAGCCCCAAACCGACAGATGGGTTTTCCCTGAAACTAACTCAGGCGTCATTGTGTTGGCTGAGGGTCGTTTGATGAACTTGGGTTGTGCCACAGGACACCCTAGTTTTGTGATGTCCTGCTCCTTCACCAACCAGGTCATTGCTCAGCTTGAGTTGTGGAAGGAGAAGCGAACCGGCAAGTACGAAAAGAAGGTTTATGTTTTGCCTAAGCACCTTGATGAGAAGGTCGCTGCTCTTCATCTTGGCAAGCTTGGAGCTAAGCTCACCAAGCTCAGCAAGGAGCAGGCTGATTACATTAGCGTGCCCATTGAAGGTCCATACAAGCCCCCTCACTATAGGTACTAAGGTGATGAGGGGATCAGATGAGAAAAAACTGTATCCGTCGGCTTGATTTTTTTTCGTTCATTTTGGGCTTTTCTTGTGACAACTTTCGGAGTAGTAGTAGAATATTAGGTATCTGATCTTTGTAGAATATCTGTTCTGATGGGTGGTATGGGTAAGAGAAAGGAAATCAATTGGTCTCTGTCGAATGATACCAATGGATTTGAATAAGGCTTTGGTTGGGGTTGTGTGGGATATGTAGTAGCAATAGTGTGTTCTGTTGTTTCTCCCATTTATGGGAAAGAAAAACGCAAAAATTGTATTTGGTACTACTATTACTTCCAGTGTTAAATTACTGGTCCTCGGAATTGTGGCTGCCTCTAAGCCATGAGTTTGTAGGTGCTTACTTGTAATTTTATAAATAATGTCAAAAATAAAAAGATAAGACTCAAAAAGTGGGTAAAAACTTGTTAAGTTTATGTTGGATTATATCCACTATCCAGATTGAATGAAATCATAATGTCGTTAGTCCGTTTGTCAAGTGACCTCGTTATTTCTTCATGGACTCCCCGATGTGGCACGTTGTGATGAAGATCTGTTAAATGCCAATGTCTGATTAGGGTTTCTAAAGCACTTTCCTTATTTTACAAAGCTCTCTAAGCAAATTAGGATTTTAGGGTTCGGAAATCCTCTTACAGTCACTGCATGAGGGAGGTTTGAGCTGCAATGTAGCGATCTGTCCCACAGAACCGTGATCGGCGCTGGAAGACATAGCATACAGAAATAGCTTATCTTTTCCTTTTATTTTTCTTCTTTGAGCTCTGTTCATGGCAGAGCTCCCTTGTATCTTTTACGTCTCTGTTCTTTGTATATATGTTCTGTAAAGTTTCTTTCAGAAATCAAGAGAACAAGATTTTTCTCCATTCCCCACCTACCAATTTCAAATAACTTAACTTCATAACTGGCACTCTGAGATTCTTAAGCTTCCTTACTCTCAAAATTATCTCAATACCTTCAACGTCTATGGCTTTCTCTAACTTGATAGTTATTGATCTTCCTACCTCTCTGCAAATTTGCCATTGAAGCTATACTGGAGCTCCTCTATAAGCAAATGAAAGTCACTCTCAGTTGTTCAAATTAATTTTTTATCACCATTTTGGCACCGCCTTTGGGAAATTCCACCATTTTTACCAATCAAGTTTTTTTTTTTTTCTTCGTTTGATCTAACACCAAAACTCGAAGATGAGAAGAATCACTTATTCCACCGCGAATGCGAAGCTTTCTCAATATAGGATTGTAGGATATGTTAGGCAAGTCCCTTTGGAAGACTAAAGAAACATTGTGGAAAATTTACTTGAAGAACAAGCCTCCAGGAATAGCAGGACTGGAGATAATTCTCGTTGTAGAGGCAAAAATGATGATAAAAATGCAAAAGAAGATCAACTGCCTTTGCCTTCGAGCAGGGGAAGGACTCATGTTTATAGCATTAGGGCAGTTCTTCCCTTCAAAAAAAATTGTTATATATGTATGTATATATGATATAATTATTTTCCTTACAATTAGATGCATAACTCAATTTTATAAATATATTATTCATATATAAATATATAATATTTTATTTCCTTACTATTTTTTTCCTATCAACTTATTTATTGTTTCTTTTATTCTGTGATTAATGTCACGTCACTTATGTGTTTGTTGCTTCATTCTTCATCAATCTCGTCAATTCTTGATCTACTATATTGTTTCATTCTTTTCTTTGATTTTTTGTTGTCTGCAGCCCTATTTAGGTTTTTATATTAATTATGTGACTCTAACTTTGAACTTGTGAGCATCTCAAAAGTTGTATAAAAGTTTGAGATTTTCCTCACATCAAGCCTTGAGATGATATATTTTTATTATACTTAAAATTTCAATGAACATCTTATAGGCTTCTGCTTCTTTTTTGTAATCTTGATGATTTTTTTTTCTCTAATATATGTTATTTACTTTAAAGATTCTATCTATCTTGTTTGCTCTTTGGTTTTAGGATACGCTTAATAGGATTGAGATGTAAAGGTAAGTAAAAAGTGAGATATAAAAATGAGGAATATATCTAAATTTATAGTATGTCTAAAATATGAATACCTAGTCAATTGTACTCCTAATTTTTTACTCTTCATTTCATTCCCTACCAATACCATGCATACCCTTAATTGTGGTTATTATAGTTGTTAGTGTTATTCATTCAACAATCTCTATTTTCTCCAAGTTTGAATTGATAAAGCATTATATATTGATAGAGAAAAGTACATTGGAGGATAGGAAATCCCACTAAAATAAGTAAAAAAAAAAAACTAATTTCCCCCTTGACAATTTTTCTAGTTCCGTTAGGTGCGAGATTTGAGAAAAGCTCTCCCACGCATGACCAAGATGCATCCTGATGGAGCAGTTGCAAGAAGTCCTCAGAAATCAGAGGCAAAAATCATAATATGTTGAACAACGAAGAGTGTATACAAAGAGGCCTCACCAGGTTAACTCTAGATTGTCTCCAAGAGCTCTAGTTCAACCACAACCGTCTTTTCCTATAGATCCTCAAGGAGGTAATTTTCTTCCTTTGGCTCCTTTAAATTTCAACTTTATACCTTCATTTTCTGGCAATAATCCGAATAGGCTAGAGCTGCAAGGAGGAGGTGTTAAATCTACTCATACTCATAAATTAATCTATCTATGCACAGAAACCAAATCCTACATACACATAGATCAAATAGGAAAAATAAGTCCAGGAAAGAAAACTAACCTCCAGCCATTAATGAAGATTTTGGATTTCAATGGCAATTTTGTGAATGATAAATTTTGTACTTCTAAACCTTCAATAATTTATAATTGATGGTGTATATTCAAAGAAAGAGTCAGGGTTAGGGACCAATGTAAAATTGCATCATCAAAAACAAAAATCTTCCCATAAAAAATGTAATACGTTATTTTGCAGTTACCACTTATTAATGACAATTACCAAATTATCCTTTTTAGATATGGGTGATTTACCAAAATACACTTCAAATTACAAGAGTAATTACAAGAAGTATTAGGACCATTCAAAATTCAAAATAAAAGAGTAAAAACTAACAATAAGAGCATATACAACGGGAAATGGAGTAAATTATGTTAAACTTGGTGCTTTTCAATAGTTTCTTTTTGGCAGAGCGTTCTCATCTTGAAAATGAACATATCATGTTCATCATCCTTTATGCTCCTCACATCATGCTGGAGTAATTTCATGCTTTTTTTCAAGCTCCAACGAATATAGAACCATTTGACGGACCCTTAGATCCATAAGAGCATCTGAATACATTTTTGTTATAAATGCTAGTTATAAGAGTATTTGATGCCATGATTTTCATATTTGTACCTTTTACGCTCAAAAAACATGTATGGCAGTGGTTTTCTTCCCTTCATCCTAATGCCATTTTTGTTTTCAAAATATGGCAAATGCATTTGTAAGCCTAATGTAAACAGATGACTCGGATCTCTTGTGATCGCCCACATGCCAGCCACGTGCTCCTTAGTTATTTAGTCTTATTGTGTTTACTTATTGCATTTTTGTTTTCTTCCCTGCTATCGTCCTGCACACATAGGATTTGGACATCTTTCTTTGCTTTTATTTGGAGTTGAGCTTCTGGTTCTTATTCGATTGAAGTCTTTACAAGTTTTTAGGGTTCCTTTTGAAAACTGAGTGAGTCTGTATCACAGAGAGAGTCAGTATTAATCTGTGGTTTGATGAGATATCAATACACTAGTCCTTATCTATAATTTCTTTTTTAGTTGTGTTATTGAATCCCATCAATTTTTGGACATGTTCGGATCTTCTTTAAAAAGAATTACTTTTATAGAATGAGAAGTTGATTCTGAAAAAATAAGGTATTTTTTCATAAGGAGATGCTATTTTACCTTCAAATATAGTCATTTTTATTTTATTTTTCATTTTGCCAATCTCCTTAACTAAAAAAATCAAAAAACTTACCTTCTCCTTAAAGTTAAAAAACTCTTTTATTTCAATTTCTCTTTTTAAAAAAATGAGATACAAACAGTTCAAGTTTTATCAAAGGGCATTTTTTTTTTAAAAAAAGGCCTTCTCTCAAAAAAAAAAAAAAAGCAGATACGAATGGGGCCTTTTATCTATTGTCATTGTGCGTTGCATCATTTTGTTATTAGAGCGAAACACCATGCCGACGACCCGCAGTGGAAAATCACATTCTCAAGCGAATGACAATGACCAAGAACAAACCAAAATTCATCAATTAATCGCCCACATCTCAACTATCCTTGAACAAATGAATCACCGTCTTGGAGCTATAGAGGAGTCCAGGAGTAATTGAGAACCTAGACTACCATATCGAGAGAATGATGGGCGTTTGGAGGATGAAGACATCAGAACAAACTCTCATGGAGAGCTTGAAGGTAGATGACTACAAATTCATTGTTTCCCAGCTGAATCTTCAAGGCTTCAAAGGGATAATGTGATAAAACAAAATCACATGGACGAAACCACAAAGAGAGTCAAGATTAAGGTGTCGGACTTCTATAGCAAGATGGATCCGAGCGCTTTTGAGGATTGGCTCAACTATTTGGAAGCCTATTTCGAGTGGTTCAATATCTCAAAGGACTGAAGGGCCTGATATGCCAAAATGAAACTCAAGAACCATGCTCGGGCACGATGGAACAACGTATAAGAGCTTTTGTACTACAACCATTGACTAGCTATAGTTAATTGGGGAGAAATGAAAAAAAGGCTAAAGGAAAAATACCTACCTTTAGACTACAAACAAATGTTGTTCACAAAACTCTGACCTTTGAGGCAGGGTACCTTATTTGTGGAGCAATACACAGAGAAGTTCTATGAGCTGACTGTACGCAGTCGCATATCCAAAACGGAACAACAATCTCTAACTAGATATCACTCTGGGTTAAAACAAGAGATTAGGAAGAAGATGTTAATTGCTAGACTTATCAATGTGGATGAAGCATACTAGCTGGCCTTTCGAGTGGAGAAACATATAAATTCCAACACTGAGAGGAGGAATTCATCGATTAATTATAGGTGGTCAAGATCATCGACCCTTGTGTTCCAAAAAAATAGAGCCAACAAAGGAAAGTAGTTGGGGAGATATGAGGGGGAATGCTCTTTTCAAAAGGAAAGACCCTAGTGTTACAAGTGTAAGCAATATGGTCATTATGCCATGGCTTGTCTAACCAAGGAGAACAAGCATGCATTTATTTGCGAAAAGGAACTTGCCCTAACTGATAAGGCGAAGAAACAGAGGTTGAGGTTCCCAATATTGATTGGGAGAAATATGAAGAACACCTAACGGCATTGGGCCTACCAATGTGCCTCATTCGAAGGATGCTAACAGGGACCAAGAGGGAAGTACCAAAAGACACCAAGTGGTTGAGGACCAACATTTTCCACACCCTTTTAAAAACATGGGGAAGGGCATTGAATGTTATGATAAATAACAGGAATGGAATGAACGTAATTTCGGAAGTGGCAGTCCAAAGGTTGAAATTAAAAGCCAAGAAACACCCCAAAAGTACCAAATTGGCTGGGTAGATGATGAGAAGGCTCTCAAGGTTGAATACCATTGCCTAGTTAAATTTTCCTTGGGCTGGTACTACCACGATGAGGCATGGTGTGATATTATACCAATGGCTGTTTGTCACATGCTACTTGTTTATCCCTAGTTGTATGATCAGAAGGTTTGTTATGATGGATACCACAACAATTATTCATTCATGAACAATGACAAGAAGAAAGTGCTTGATCCTTTACTATTTACAAAGTTTGAAGAAGACAATTGCAGCTATATGCTCATCATCAAGCAAATTTCAACAGTAACGAGAACTAAGAAGTTGGTGCTTTTAATCATAACCCGAGAGTAGCAACTAACCAATTAAGCTATCCCAAGATAACTCACATCCCTGCTGGACCAAGTAAGTGAACTAATGTCAGAGGAAATGCCCAAACAACTACCCCCAATGCATGACATTCAACATGCAATTGATCTAAAACCCAAGGTCACATTACCAAACTTTCCTCATTACCAAATAAGCCCCCGAGAACATAAGGAGTTAGCCAGTCAGGTTAATCAGTTGTTAAGTAGAGGCTTCATACGCGAGTGTCTAAGCCTATGTTGTGCCAGTTCTTCTCATCCATAAGAAAGATCATAACTAGTGTATGTGTGTTAATAGCAGGGCTGTTAATAAAATCACTATAAGGTATCGCTTGTCAATGCTTAGGCTTGATGATAAGCTAGATTTATTGAACAGAGCAACCATCTTCACAAAACTTGATTTGAAGAGCAGTTATCACTAAAAAACGCATCAAACTAGGGAACGAAGGGAAGACAACTTTCAAAACTAAGGATGAACTCTATGAGTGAGTGGTCATGCCCTTTTGGCTAACTAATGGCCTGAGAATTTTCATGCGAGTTATGACGCAGATCCTCAAACAATTTTTAGGTAAATTTGTGGTAGTTTATTTTGATGATATTCTCATTTATAGTTAGCACGAACAAGACCATCTAACCCATATTGAGTAGGTTTTAGTTACCCTAAAGAATGAACAATTTTTCATTGATAAAAACAAGTATTCTTTCATGCAAAGCAAGGCCTATTTTCTTGGTTTCATTATTTCCAGCAGGGAGTTAAAGTGGATCTGGCCAAGGTACAAGCCATTCAGCAATAGCTTACTCCACATAACACATCGTAAGTCTAAAGCTTCCATTGCCTGGTTACCTTTTATAAAAGGTTTATCAAAGGTTTCAGTACTATCACATGCCACATAACTGAGTGCTCGAAAGGGAAGCAATTTGTCTAGTTTAAGGCAACTAACTGTGCTTTGAAGAGATCAAAACCATAATGAGAATGGCTCTAGTCCTGCAATTGCCTGATTTCTCTAAATTATTCAATGTAGTCTACGATGCTTCCCAAGTGGGTATTAGTGGGGTGCTCAGTAAAGAGGGACACCCAATTGATTATTTCAGTGAAAATTTAAATGACTGTAGGAAGATATACTCTGCCTATGATGTAGAATTTTATGCCTTAGTTCAAGCACCCAAACATTGAAGGCCTTATCTAATACACCAGGAGTTAATTCTGTACACTAATCATGACTTCTTAACATACTTGAATTCTCAGAGCAAGCTCACGCTAAACACGCTCGTTAGATTGATTATATCTAACAATTTGAACTCATCAATAAATATAAAGCTGGAACAACAAATAGGGTTATTGATGCACTTAGCCGAAGACCTTATCTCCTCTATATGTTCCATATGTTTTTAGTGAACACCATGGGATTTGACAATATTAAATACCCATATGTTACCGATAAGGATTTTAGTGAAGCATAGGTTACCTTGACCTCCAACACAAACAACCGAAAAAGGAGTACTCCCTCAGAAAAGGTTATATATTTTTGGGGGAATCGCTTATGCCTACCTTATGGCTCATTACAAGAGTTTGTAATCAGCGTGCTCTTTGTAGGATAATTAGTAAGCTATTTCGGGAGAGATAAAACCTATGCACTAGTGGTGGATGAGTTTTTGTGGCCAAGTATGCAAAAGAAAGCATATATGGTAGTTGATAATTGCAGAACTTAATAGATCAATAAGGAAGTAAAGCAACTAACTAGTCTTTACTCCCCTCTTCCCATCTCGAAGGTACCATGGCAAGACATTAGCCTTGATTTTATCTTAGGTCTACCTTAGACTATCCAACAGCATGATTCAATTATGATGGCGATAAACATGTTTACAAAGATGTCTCGTTTCATCCCTTGTAGTAGAACCTTTGATGCCTCTCAGATAGCAACACTCTTCTTGTAAGAAATTATCATCCTGCATGGTGTTCCTCAAACTATAGTCTCTAACTGAGACGTGAAGTTTGTTAGTTACTTCTAGAAGACCTTATGGGCAAATATGGGAACCAAATTGCTCTTCTCAAGGGCATTTCATCCCTAAACCGATGTGCAAACGAAAGTTGTTAATAGAAGCCTCGGTAATCTCCTTCATTGCTTAGTTGATAATCATATAGCCAATTGGGATACCATACTTCCCCAAGCTGAGTTTTTCTTCTATAATTCAATCAACCATTCAATAGGACACATTCCATTTAAGCTCATTTATGGATATAAACTTTATACACCCTAGATCTCAAACCCTTGTTACTTCCTAGCAAGCCTACTGCCTCTGCATAGAGTTCTCTAAGTACCATGCAAGCCATTCACCAAGAGGTGAGACAACACATAACCTTAAAGAACGATTCATATGTAGCTGTAACCAATATAAAAAGGCATTATAGGCAATTTGAAGTTAATAACTAAATGCTCTTTAGATTTAAACCAGAGAGATTTTCCTCGAGCAATGTCACTAAACTACACGTTAGACGACCAGGACCTTATAAAATAACCAAGAAACTTGGCCCCAACGCCTATGTCATTGAACTCCTCAAGGATATGCATTTTAGCCCTGTCTTCAATATTGAAGACATCACAGCCTTCACAAGGAGTAACCTCGAACAGAGCATGACACTCAGTGATAACGAGCCAATGTTACTAACCCCTTGAGTGCCATAATAGCCCAGAATAAAATAAGTGATCAAAGCCATCGTGAACCACTAGTTTATTTCCATGCGCAAAGAGGGTTACTATAAGCTTTTGGTCCAATGGTACAAATGCTCCAAGATTGAATCCACATGATTGTCCACAGTTAAGACTCATCACCTCCATCCTTAGCTGTTTGCATATTACATCCAAACACACTTGTCAGAGTCAAGCTTGGAGGGAGAGCAGCAATTAATGCAAACAAATCACTTAGATCCTATGTGCTCCCATGTGATTGTCCACATGCCAGCCACGTTCTCCATAGCTATTTGGTCTTATTGTGTTTACTTATTGCATGTTTTTCTATTCACTATTGTCATATTGCTCACATAGGATTTGGACATCTTTCTTTCATTTTTATTGGAGTTGAGCTCTTGGTTCCTATTCGATTGAAGTCTTTACAAGTTTTTAGCCTTCTTTTTGAAAACAGAGTGTGCCTGTATCACAGAGAGAGTCTATATTGATATGTGGTTTGATGAGATATCAATACCCAAGTCCTTATCTATAATTTCTTTTTCAGTTGTGTTATTGAATCCCATTAGTTTTTATCCATTGTCATTGTGCATTGCACCAAAGCTACTTAGCCATAAGTAGGACTTACAAGAAAACCATTGCATCCTTGGTAAATTTAAGCCAAGAGAAAGATAAAACGATAAAAGATTTCTTGGCCAAATTCACAAAAGTTCTTGCTGGAGATTAGATACCTCAGTGATGGTGTAGCTAATCACGCAGTTATGGTTAGATTGGGGCATTAGCCATTCTCGTAGTCACATTGGGCAAGAAGCTCCCTGTAACCTTAGCTTATTAGCACCAGGTGGCCATTTTTCCTCTTTTTTGGTTGGTTTCACTCCGAACCTTATCAAGTACCAAGTATGAGGGGAGAGTGCCCAAGGGCTATATAAGCCCTGCACCAGTAGCCTATTCTATCAATGTACTACTCCAAGTCTCGTAACTTGCAATGGCATCCAACACAAGTACATCAGTAAGGAGATATACCTATTTGAGGTTTAGTACTCCTATTCGAATACTTAAACTTGGAAATATACTTATAGCAAGAAAGTTGAAAAGTAAAAGTGTGGATTTAGAGTTCAAAGTTTTGAAATTAAACCTTGGATTCAGAAATTTGTTTTAGTTCTTAAAAAAATTACAAGGACAAAAGGATAAAAGTAAAATTCCAAGAAGTTAAAAAAGTTTTAAAATGCCTTAGTAAATTCCAAAATGTCTAATTCATTGATAAAAATGTCACTTGGATTACAACGTAAAAAAGAAGGAAAACTACAACAACCCTGTAATACTTCCTTTTGCTGGTTTACTTACTCTAACTCTTTGGTTTGTTCAAATTGCTCTATCTTGATCTTAAAAGTCACTACTTCAATAGTTTTTTACTCACTGACTTTTGGTTCAGCACGTCGTCCTTGAGATTTAGCATATTAGAAGAATAACTTTCAGCAACAGGATTATTAGCTTCTTGAAAGGATTAACTCCTTTTTGTTTCAGCTTAATTTTTTTCAAGTTAAGGGGATATATACACCAAGTTCCTTGTGCACCGAATGGCGAACTCCCTTATCAACTTTGTTTAACATATCGTTGTAAGCTCTTCTAGTTTGTTCTTTAGTTTGCTAAATTCAACCAAAGCATTTCTCATCTTCACATTATCAAGCTTTAGTGTAGCAACCTCGGCCTCAGCTTTCAAACAATTTTCTTTTTATTCATCCAAATATTTTTGAAAGCTTTTATCATGACCCAACCCGTGCTTGTGACCAGCATAGGTTGAACAATCCAAAGATTCTCATTCTACAACCCTAACTCTAAACATTTAAATCAATAATGCATTTATGCCATGCTCACTTAAAAATTTCATACAACCTAAATGTGAATGCTAAGATAAATACACCACAAGTTACTTTGAAAATACATGCTATGTGAACATTTAAGATAGATGAACAGAACTCATGCAATGCAATCCTATATAGGTCATCCACCACTTCCTTACAATCCTTACTAGTTCAGAATGGATGCTTACCAATAAGTTGGTAAGCTAGCCACTTAAGAAAGGTTCTGACTTGTCCAACAGATTTACCTGTAACCTAAAACATCAAAGAAGAGAAAAGTGAGTCTAAACAAAGTGGCAAGTAGAATACAATTCTATAAACAGTATAATTAGGAATGAAAATTTTCAATCTAATTCCACTTATTTCATTTAAACCAAGTGTTTTACTACATAATGAGGGAGAGATAAAAACGATGTTTATTTTACACCTACATTGTACACTTCCAAGTGAACATCTATGGTGGGTTTTACTTAATTTTCCTTTTACAAGCTGTCTAAGCTCAAAATAAACTAAACAATATTTTAGTTTAACCTTGCAAATCATAACGAAGGTTTCATGATAATATCTACCTAAGCATCTCACTATTTTAATTCCATGGTTTTTCGTTTCTAACTATAGATCCTACCTTAAGCATTTTGCCTTTGTTTTCAATTGTAATATAAACATATTCCTGAACAATATAAACATAATATATATGCGCCATAATTCTTTCCATGCCCTAAGAACTTGAACTGAGACTCTAATCACAACTCAAGTATAATTTCCAAGCTGTATGACTTGAACCCAAGGTCTTACTAGCCATCACATATTCTTACTATGCAGTGGGACTCGAACCCAGGATCTTACTGGTTATCCAAAATATATTCTTGCAGTGGGACTCAAACCCCAAAATATATTCGTGCAATGGGATTCGAACCCAATGTTTTTCCATATTAGTGACTTAGGACTTGAACCTAAGGTCTTACCTCTCAATGCCTCCAAGACTTAAACCTAAGGTCTTTATGGTTACATTGCTTTGGGACTTAAATTCAAGGTTTTAACAGCACTTTAGGGCTCAAACCTAAAGTTTTTACAATGCTTTAGGACTCAAACCCAAAGTCTTTGTTATGCTTTGGGACTTGAACTCGAAGTCTTTATTTCGCGTTTCCATCGGATTGGAACCCATGGTCTTGCCATAAAATCCTTTCCTTTGAAAATCCACAAGTTCATCTCTGCATTAATCAACAAAATCAATGGCTCGGGTAAGTTCTCAGTGATGTAAAACCAAATTTTCATTTTCATAGCAAGAGTATAGATAAGTCATAAATCATACTTCCTCACACTTTAAAGAAAATGTGCTTCAAAGTTCTAACATACTCGAACAAAAGAATTGTCTAAAATCCTAATTTTCTATGCGTACTTTTATATTATAACAAACATTGAAACATGTGATAAATTCCAAAATATATAAATCATAATAATTTATGCGTAAGTTTCATATTCATTGAAATCCTACCAAGTCCCAAGGCATCAATACTTTCTAAATATTATGTTCAAATCATAAGTAAACTAAAATTATTAAGTTATATCAAAATCACATTAACAACTCTTTATATACTCAGAAGAAAACTCATATAAACCCATAAAAGAGTTCAAAGTACAAAGTATGATCTCATGCACCTACAACCTTCTTTCATAAACCACTCTATAATCAAAGTATACATATATATAGTCCATAAAATTGTATATCACCTGTTGAGAAGACCTCCAAGCAACTTGAGTCCAAAATGTTGTTTTACCTAGGAAATCTCTGAGAAGAAACAGCTAGAGGAAATTAAAGGATTACTCATTAAAATTTCCCAAACACCAATAGGAAGCTCAATTCTTCCCAAAATTATAAAATCCAAAACATTCCCAAATCAATTATTTATACATTTGAACCAAAGTAGATAAATAATGCTAAAGACATTACCCAAAGCTTTATTTGGAGGAAGAACTTACCACAACCCATTTTTTCTTTCCTTTAACTACCAATAGGTGCCAATAGCTTTAAAACAACTCAAATCACCTTAAAACCCAGATAGAAACCATAAAATCAAAATTTAATCAGGTAGAAATGAAGAGTCTAGGTTCAAACCAAAATTGGAAGATGAAATTGGGACAAAACTTACCTCCAAGGTCGAATCCAATGAAGCCCTAGCATAACTCACCGAGGCTTTCCCCAAATCCCTTCCATTTTTCCTTTCTCAGGGGTTACACTCCCTTTTAATTTTTTTTATTCCTCGAAGTCTGATCTACCAGACCATGACCACCAGTTGACCAAAGGTCACTAAATGTAGCAAGACATGGCTACCCCCTCAATCGTTTAGCACTACCCAGCTTGCTTAGCACCTTCTCAACTTATTTACATGTCGATCATTTAATTAATTGTCTATTTACTTAAGATATAAATGTAAATAAGGTAATATCCCCCATTTGGATTCAAGAAAAATATAAAAAAAAAATCTCAAAGGATTAAAAGTTAAGTTTTGATTCTAGTTCAAAATTGAAAATTGTTGGTTTTTCTCAACTTACAACCTTAGAATGGTTAATCTAAAAGTTTTCAAAATTTTATTAAAAATTAATTTTTGAATATCCCAACCATATGGATAAATTACCAAAACTTTTAAATTCTTAAATAAGTAAACTTCATATAGCCCTCCTTATTTTTCTTCAAGCCTAAAGATGACAGCACATCTTTTCACTAGACTTTTTCCCCTAGGAGACTATCTATTTTTCTGTCTAGGCTAGTTCCAACTTTTCAATTTTCTTTGTCATTTCTTCGTTCTTGGCTTTCTATACAGTGGCATCATTCTCAACAGCATTTAACTTCTCTTCAGTTTTTTTAATTCCTTATAGGCTTCTAAAGCTTCACCAATTAAATACTTGGTAGCTTGTTGAGTTGAATAAATAAGGACGAAGTCCTTCGCATCTCCTTGCTAACTGTAAGTGCAAAAAGACATAAAAACGAGAGAGAGAGAATTCAAGGACTAAGTTTTTAACTATATTTCCTTACGTTCAAAATGACAAACTTCAAGGTTTTATATCAACCTTTCACACCAAACATACATTAAAAACTTGGCAACTTCAATAAGCTATCAAGACTTTTCCTAAAGCACATCCTAAAGTAACCTACATAAAGGCTACACATTTAGACATATAAAAGTCAATTTTTATCAAATATTTTCAACTAACATATTAATGTACATCACAAGAAGACAAAAGTATCATTGTTTCTAGCACTCCTCCTTGAGACTTTTGTTGGAAACTCTAAGTTGTGCTCTAAGGTATTCAAATATGACCCTAGGAAGGGCTTTCATAAGAATATATGTAATTTGATAGTCTGAACTTCAGTGAATGAGCTTGACTTCCTTGAGTCTTTCAACTTCTCTAACAACATGGTATTTCACCAAAATGTGCTTGGTTTTTTCATGCTGAACTGGATTTTCAGCAATGGCAATGGCTGATTTATTGTCACATTTGATTTCAGTAGATTCCAATTGCTCCACACCTAAGTCTTTAAGGATTTTTCTTAACCATATGGCTTGATTTATTGCTGCAGCTGCTACTAGATACTCAACTTCAGCAGTTGAATGAGTTACAACTCCTTGCTTCTTTGAGTTCCATGAGAACATTCCTGAGCCTAAGGAGAAAGCATACCCAGTAGTGCTCTTCATATCATCTAAGTTCCCAGCCCAATCACTATCAACATAACCTATCAATTTTCCATGTTCAACTGGCCTAAACTAAATACCAAGCTGAGTAGTGCCCTTCAGGTATCTCAGAACTCTTTTGGCAACTGTAAAATGTATCACACTTGGATTTTGCATGAATCTTGAAAGTAGGCTTCCAGCATACATTAAATCAGGCCTGGTTGCTGTCAAATATAGAAGGCTTCCAATAAAACTTCTATAGAAGGAAGCATCAGTTTTCTCTGCTCCATCTTCTTTGGAGAACTTCACATTCTGCATCAAGGGTGTGGGAACAGCCTTACACTCATACATCCTGAATTTTTTTAGAACATCAATGATGTATTTCTGCTGGTTTATGAAGATTCCCTCATTGGACTGATGTACTTCAAGTCCTAAGAAGTACTTCATTTCTCCTAACTCAGTCATTTCAAATTGGTCTTCCATGTTTTTCTTGAAATTCAATAATTCACTGGTATCAACTCCTGTCACTAGTAGATCATCTACATAAATAGAAACAATCAAGGATTCACCGTCATTCATAAGTGTCACATAGAGAGTAGCATCATTATCACTCTTCTGGAATCCATTATTGATTAGGTGACTGTCAATCCTTCCATACCAAGCTCTTGGAGCTTGTTTCAACCCATAAAGAGCTTTATGGAGCTTGTACACTTTATCCTCATTTCCTTGCACCACAAACCCTTCAGGTTGTGATACATATATTTCCTCTGCTAAGATCCCATTTAGAAAGGTTGATTTAACATCTAAATGCCAAATTTTCCACTGTTTTTGTGCAGCCAATGCAACTAGGATCTTTATAGTGTCCATCCTTGCAACTGGTGCAAAAGTGTCAAAGTAATCAACTCCGTGCTGTTGAGAGTAGCCCTTCACCACTAATCTAGCCTTGTGCTTGTTGATAGCACCATTTGGGTCTAGTTTTAACCTGTAAATCCATTTAACTCCAATTACATGTTTGTCTTTAGATCTGTTTGCAAGTTTCCAGGATTCAGCCTTGTTAATCATGAATAATTCCTGCTTCATAGCTTCAATCCACTCATCACTTCGCTTGGCATCATCATAGCATTCTGGTTCCATAACAACTTTAAGGCATCTCTGATAAATTTCAGCAATAGGTCTTGATCCCCTAACTGCATAATCTTCATCATCCTCATCTTCTTGGGTTTCTTCTGAGTTCTCAAGGGTTCTTCTGAGTTCTCAAGGGTAGGTGTGATTTGAGGCCTACTTACTTGAGAAGTTTTCCAGTCCCAAACAGCTTCTTCATCAAATCTGACATCCCTGCTGACTACAATCTTCTTTGCATCCAAATTGTATATTCTATACCCTTTGGCCTGAGTACTGTAGCCTACCAAGATACCTTTCTCAGTTTTCTCATCCAGCTTGCTTCTTTTCACACTTGGAATTAGTGTATAACATAATGATCCAAACACCTTCAGATGTTTGATAGAAGGCTTCACTCCACTCCAAGCCTCAATTGGTGTCTGGTTCTCCACTGCTTTTGTAGGTAGTCTGTTTTGTATATAGACAACAGTATTTACTGTCTCTGCCTAAAAATTTTTAGGCATAGTTTTCTCAAAAATCATGCATCTAGCCATATCCAAGACTGATCTGTTCTTCTTCTCAACTACTTCATTCTGCTAAGGGGAGTAAGCCACTGAAAGTTAATGCTTTAAACCTTCTTTCTCACAAAATTTCTTGAACTCACCAGAATTGTACTACATGCCATTATCAAATCTTAGAGTCCTCATTACTGACCCATTCTGAGTTTCAACTGCAATTTTAAACCTTTTAAAAATAGAAAGTACATCAGACTTTAGTTTAAGAAAGTAAACCCATGACATTCTAGTTAAGTCATCTATAAACAGTACAAAATACTTGCTGTCATTTAAAGAAGGCTGTGACATTGGTCCACAAACATTTGAGTGTACCAATTGCAACTTCTTTGTGGCTCTCCAATTAGCTGAATTTGGAAATGGCAATCTGTGTTGCTTTCCAAGTTGGCATCCCTCACACACCTCTGAGTAGTCATCTATTTCAGGAAGATCCTTGACTAGCTCTAATTTCTGAGCTATTTTCATAGACCTCAAGTTACAGTGACCAAGTCTTTTGTGCCATAACCTTGTGTCTTGTTCTATTTTACTCATGTTACAGCTATGTTTAGGCAATGATTTCCATTTTACTGGGAAACATCTTTTCTTTGTTTCAACTTCAAACAACTCAAGGTTATTCTGATCTTTTACAGTACACCTAGCATCCTTAAATACTAAGCAATAACCTTTTTGCAGTAACTGACTAACACTCAGTAGACTTTGATCAAGCTTAGGTACTAACAACACATCAGAAATTAGTTTTGTACCTTTGAGAGTGTGGATTGCTACTGTGCCCTTGCTTGTGATAGCTACCTTCTCTCCATTTCCCATCTTGACAGTTCCACCAACAGACTTTAGGTTGGTAAATAGTTCAGATTTGCTGGTCATGTGCTGTGTGCAACCACTGTCCAGAAACCAAGCTTCCTCATCTTCAGGTTCACTTGTGGTCTGAGCCATAAATAGGATTTCTTCCTCTCCTTCAGCTTCAGAAACATGAGCCTTTTGTGGTTGTTCATCCTCTTCTTTGTGTTGCTGTTTTAATCTGCAGTCTTTCTCAACATGACCATTCTTCTTGCAATATCTGCATATGATTGGAGGTGCTTGTTTGTCCTTGTACCAACAATCAACCTCCTTATGGCTGCTCCTCTTGCAGAAGCCACAAGGTGGGTATCTCTCATTCTTTCTTGACTATCTTCTTCCCTTATTTTGTTTTCCTTTGATGGAGTCTTCAGCAGTAAGTTTCTTTCCTTATTTTTTCTGGTGATTCTTCTCCTTGTGTCTCATCTGTAGGGCATTCTCCATTGAGTCCTCTTATCTAAGAGTTCTCCTCCGTTCTTGGGCTTGCAAAGCATAGACCAACTTAGATAAACTCAGTTGTGTGATGTCCTTGGAGTCTTCAAGAGAGGACATCTTGGATTCAAATCTCTCAGGTAGACTCACAAGAACCTTCTCCACTATCCTTTGGTCTGATAGTTCTTCTCCCATGAGCCTGATCCTGTTGACAGTGTTCATCAACCTTGTAGTGTAGTCCTTTATGGTCTCTGAGTCCTTCATCTTCAGAACTTCAAATTTCCTTCTCAGGTTCAATACTTGCATCTGCCTTGTTCTAGCACTACCCTAAAACTCTGCCATCAGGGTATCCCAAGCTGCTTTAGTTGATTCACAGGACATGATCCTGATGAATATGTTCTCAATGACTGCTTGATGGATACAGGTAAGAGCCTTGTACTTCTTAGAGGCTTCTTCACTGTGATGCTTTATCTGAGCCATTGTCGGGTTATTCCGTAGAGGAGGAGGATCTCGACCAGTTTCCACTACTTCCCACAAATCATAAGCTTGTAGATATGCCTTCATCTTCACAGCCCATATAGAGTAGTTATCTCCTGAGAAAACTGGAGGTCCAGAGGAAGAGTTGCCGTTCGACGCCATCTCAATACTTCAGGTATCTTCATATGAGTTCTTCGCAGCTTTTCTTTTCAGATCACTCACATTCATAGTCCCTCAAGACCCTTTTGCTCTGGTACCATTTGTAAGTGCAAAAAGATAATAAAAATGAGAGAGAGAGAGAATTCAAGGACTAAGTTTTTAACTATATTTCCTTACGTTCAAAATGACAAACTTCAAGGTTTTATATCAACCTTTCACACCAAACATACATTAAAAACTTGGCAACTTCAACAAGCTATCAAGACTTTTCCTAAAGCACATCTTAAAGTAACCTACATAAAGGCTACACATTTAGACATATAAAGTCAATTTTTATTAAATATTTTCAGCTAACATATTAATGCACATCACAAGAAGACAAAAGTATCATTGTTTCTAAAACTAACAAGGTCCTTCAACTTCACTGCTTGACTGGTTCCACACCCGAGTTCATACAATAATGTACTTTTTGATCAACTTCAAAGCACGACTCCATCATCATCTAAGAAGGGTCGTACCTCTTGGCCCATAATGGGTTTATTTTCTTACCAAAAAGAAGCAAGTTATTGCCAAATAGGCTTTTGGTATTATTCCTCACACCAATCACAGGACTCCTCAATGCGTAATCTTTCAAATCTTCCAAAATTTACTTTACCGAAGAGTCAACAACCAGAGAACTAACCTTCCACTTCTTTAATTTTGTTATAACAAAATCATAAGCGGAAGTAAAATTTTAGTTGTGGCCTCTTGAACGAACATGTTCTTTTAAGGGAAGGAAAACACTCAACCTCAACAACTCCTTAATGGAACTAGATGAAGATTTCTCGACCTCTGCTACGAGATTGGTCTCCTCAATTTTCTCCACCAGCTCCTTGATGCCTTCAATTTTTTCTTCAAAAACAGAGCTTTTATTTTCAATTTTCCCTTTTGTTTATTTTTCTTATTTTTCTCCTTTTCCCTGATCATTGACTGCAACTGTATTAGCAAGTACTTCAATGTCAGTTTCTAGAATTAATCCACCGTACTACTCTTTGTTAGCCATCTCTTATAAATGAGTTGTTTGATTTTGTTGATCTCTTCAACTTGGATTGTTTCACAATCTACAAAATGATCAATACACAATTGGACATAATACTAGTGGGAATGAATTCTCCAAAAAGTTAAATTACAATGTAGAATTTGTCAGGATATCGAGCTCAACTACAACTCAGTTTTGTCCATATAGTGCATTGACATGGACAGAGATATATTTGGAAAGTGCCAATATTCCCTTATTGTTATCCTTCAACCGGTTATCCTTGGTGGTTTTGGGCATCACGCTATTAGGCCTAGTCCAGTACATAAGGAAGAGCAAAGTGACATTCTCATTAACCCAAAAATACGGTTCTTCACCATCAACTATAATTTGTTTAAATTTCGTTTTCCTTTTTTATGGAGGTTGGTAGCCCAGATCGAAAGGTTCCCTATTAGTAGAAATATCAGATAAATAAACCCACCACTTCCCCTTTCAATCTTTCTTGTTCATGTCCTTTAGGTACTAGAAATAGTAGAATAATTCTAGGTTGGAATAATCCTTTCCTTCTCATAGAGAGTTTGAAGTGCTGATATAATCATCCAGGCATTGAGAACCATCTATGAAGGATGAACCTCCAAAGCTCCCGAGTATTCCATTTTGGATTTAGTGAGAGGAGGAAGAGCTTGAGCAGCAATGCCATGGTGCGATAGACTGTTAAATATTTAGGCACGCAAGAGACTATGCTCTCATGTTGTTATACCTTCTCAACTCAATACTAAAATTTAGCATATGATAAGTATTGATACCAATTGGTTCACAGATCTTCAATCCGAGAATTATCTTAAATCTCTGAAGAGACAGAGGTCACAGTATTCCTTATACATTTAAGATCTACTTCTTCAAAGGGTATAATCATTGGAGGATCTGTGTTTAGATATGGTTCGTGCTGTACCCCCATTTATCACTATAGTTTTGTCTTCTTTGGCTAAGATCGTACATGTTTAAGGGTATTTCCACCACCACTGCCCCAATGATTCATCTCTTGATCACTCTGTTTGGACATATCCATACTTGACATCGAAAAAGAACAAGAAATTCAAAAAACGTGCTTCGAAATCAAGGTTGAGTCAAGAATAGATGTAGATGATGCAAATACTCAACGAATAGGAACGAAACAAGCAATGTAACAAGATCTAGAACACGACATAAAAGCAATGCACGTAAAGAGCTCATTTCTTCTTCAAAGCTTGAGACAGCTTGGGAAATGGTAAAGTGAAGTGAAGGGCCTCGAATGTCTTTGTTTTGATTAAAGGGGAAGAAGAATAGTCACGGAATTTAATTGGTCATACTGTTGAAAACACAAGGTAAAGTTACTTGAAAGCCCCTAATTGTAATGAGTTGAACACAAGGTAAAATTTCTTGAAAGCCCCTAATTGTAATGAGTTCAACATCGGCTTTGAAGAAATTTTACCTTGTAATTGAGACCATCGTGGTTTGATTCATCCTGGTCCCAGTGGTGAGGACTACCTAACTAGGACACTATCCTGGTTCCAACATCAGGTCACCTAAGATTTGGTCTATCTAACCCAATCTCCAACGTGATGGGACTCCCCCCCCCCACACAGAGCACCTTTGAACATGAGGATTGCTTCACCTTATATATACATAATACTTAATCATTCAAAATATTCGATGTGCGACTTCTAACAAACTTAACCTTTAATCAACTTGTATCAGAGATGAAAGGTCAACACAACCTCAGAATTTAAGCTTGGTCAAATACCATCACATAAACAAGTTCACCCAAGCTCGAATTAGATGAACTTAGAGCTAGTGATGATACATAATCTGTCATAGGCGATCATAGAGACATTAGATTATGCCCAACCAACCTAATGAGGAGATATAACCTGCTTCCAAGAAGTCTCCACACCCTTCAAAGAGCTCCAAAGATTGAAACCCTTGAACAAGAGTTCCGCCATGTTAGACAAACATAATCATAACTCCTCATATCATACTTCCAATATCCTAGCGCCATTCCCAGGATTCAAATTCCCATATAACAGTTTGGATCCTAATTCCTACATGACCATGTTAGATGACTCAAATACCATCAAGTCTCTCACAGACTCAAAGTTCTATTTAAACACTTCTTTCCAGTTAATTTCAAGTAACTTCATAACTTATACTCTAAAATTCTTGAGCTTCCTTATTCTCATAATTCTCTCAATACCTTTTACATCTATGGCTTCTAATAAGTTGCTGTTAACTTGACTTTCAAAATTCTAAACAGAGCCACTATACCGTCAAGGTACTAAACATCCTCTCTACATATCCACCATTGAAGATATCCTTGATCTCCTATCTAAGCATGTGGAAGTCACTCTGATATTCGGCTTTATCGTTTATCACCACTTCAAAAATTATTTTTGGTTTGTTGTGGAAGACATAATACTAAATTTCTAGGGTCATGTGGTAGAAGTAAAACACTATAGAGAGACGAGTCATAAAATTTTAAGAAATATTTGCAGAAACAATCGCAGCTCTACGAAAATAAACACAAATATTTTGGTTTGTTTAAGCACATTCGTAATTAGCGTCTCAAAGTCAAATCACAATATAATAGAAGGAAAAGCAAACAACAATGACAGAAATAACCTACTGTCTACTGAAAAAACACATAACCCAATTGTTTTTTGTGAAAAATATATAAACAAAAATTTGACCAAGAGAACTGAAAGTAGAGAGCATACATGAGTAGCTGATGGTTGTAGGGGGACATATTTATGGTGCTTTTCTACCCGTCCGGAAGGAAAAAAAGGAACTTTATTTTAAAAAGTTAATTATTCTATTTGTTTCAATGAGTATATAGGATTAAATAGAAAAATAAATTAACGAAATCCATCAAATATTTATATAAGCCATTATCGTAACTTAGGTGGTCGAAAACTAGTTAACAACAGCTAAATAGGAGTTAATTCAAAAACATAAAAAGGTTTTTTAATTCAGTGTACATATTTTATAGTTGAGAACTTGTAATAATAAATTACTAACGTTAAAGGGTGGGTTTATATTTTCTCAATTAAATATATATTTTTATAATAAGGTTAATTGTATTTTTTGTCCCCCTAATTTGCCAAACTCGCAATTTTGGTATTTCTATTTTCATTCCAAACAATATGGTCCCAAAATTCCATCAAAGTTACAGTTTTAGTCTATTAGTTAACTTTTCATTCATTTTTTAATAGTCAATGCTGACGTGGACACAAATTTATATGTCAATAAATAATTTTACCTTCTCAGCCTCTGTGTCAGATTGGACAACACATAAGCACCCCCCAATTTTTCATCTTCTCTCTCCCGAACGTCTACGTTTCACTCTCTCAATCTTCGTCGCACTTGCATAAGTTCCTCCTCATCTAAAACCTCCTTCATGCTTTGATAGCAAAGACATCTGATATGAAAAACCCAAAAGGCACAAATAAGGTAAAGAATGATGCCTAGTTCTAATCCTTGTATTAATTACACAATTTATAATTCTCACCTATTTATTTATTTATCTATTTCTTTTTCCAATTACACTTTCGTTTCTCTCACTCTGTCCTTATTAAAGTACTCACTCAAACTCACATTTTGCTTTGTGCTTGAAGATCCTAACCAATTTCATCATATTCTTCGTCAATCACCATGTCCGGTTTGGTATCTATCTGTCATGCCCCAATGCTGGGCACATGATCGACATAAGAAACCACTAATAAGATGGTATCTTACAAGCCTTCACATGTACATATGCATAAATAATGACACAACAATACAATATGCAAAACCTTTGCCAACACAAAACCATAGGCAATCTAATCCAACGGTCTAAGACCCTGGCTATTGCTCCATTTGTCTTCCAGGAATACCTGCAATATAAATTGGGAAAAAATAAGGGAATAATGAGTCATAGACTCAGTGAGATGGAAAACCTCTACCCGAGGATACAAGTTTGAAAATAAAGATAATACATACTTAGGTAAGTTTACTAAAAATAAGCGTACATGAAGGCATATAAATATCGAATGTCAAGTAAACAAATTGAGATTAAGTCAATATCAAATTTTCTTTTTTCTTTTTTTTACTAGAACAGAAATCACACTACGAACATCAAGTAAATCAAAACTTAACATGGTAAAATATTTATAAAAAGTATTTTCAAACAGAATAAAAGCAAGTCTGGAAGGATGAATCCATTACTCCTTCACATGAGAAACTCTAACATATATAGATAACATGTAACAGAAGTTCAATTTCGGAGCAAAGCTCCTAGTCAGATAACAGATATTTTAAGCCGGAGCCAAGATCATAGATAATGATATTTCATAACATAGTCCATGGACATTCAGATAAGCTAGGTGCAACTAGGGTTTATCAATGGAAGTAGTTAAAGGATTCATCCAAAAACAAATTTCATACATCACATAAATTCAATCACCCTTGTAAAACTGTCCATGAAAAGTAAGTACCTAATGTTTATATCAAAACATTGGTAAACTCCCATATAAGAATAATAATTTAGTAACCATGTAAAAATAGGGACTTAACATTGTAAAATATGCATGAGTAATCATAATCATTTAAAGTTTGGTACGTTCAATATAACGCTTAAGTATACATAAATCCTGAAAGTAACTCATGCATTATGAATCTAAAATGCACAGAAGTGATAAATACAAATCACAAGTGTGTCATTAATTTTCTTATAAACTAGTATGATAAGAGGTTTATAGCAATATTACTTTCAGACATTAAAGAGCAAAAATATTGAGAAGCATAGATAATTAGCTTAAATGAAATAAATAGAGCTTACAGAGGAAAATACATGCATCCAAGGGTAGAAGAATCCCACTCACCTTGCTAGGTAGATATCACACCACTAACCAACATTTCCCTTCGCCAATAGAGGTAAGAATCCAAGGAATAATTGTTATAATGGCTATGTACTTTGCTTGCATGCCAACAAAGATCATTCCTATAAAAAATAGCTTATAGGTAAATTAAGGATCCAACTATAAAATTTATTAATTTACTTATAATCAATTAGCTAAGAAAACCCTAATTTTATCTTGAATTTGTACATAATGTGTAGTACATGATTAAGCTTAATCCCATGCTCTGTTCCTTTAACTTCTAAATACCATGTACCTTTCAATACTTTATTTGTCCAAATATCTTTGGGAATTAAGCTTACTAGCCTTATAAAAATCCTTACCCATTCTTAAATTCTCCTCACTTCATCAAGAGCTACAGTTAATCAATTTTTAGGGCTTATTTTTTCAAACACCTTATGAGTATCATAAACATATTCTTACTACAAGCTCCATTACTTGATAGTTCTCAATAACTATGTCCATCAATTAGCCAAGCAATACTAACATTTTCAAATACCATAAGCATTGTTTAATTTCCCATGACTTAAAGCATTTTAACAAAGGTCCATTTCTTACCCAAAGATTTCCCATTTCATCATGCCAATAGATTCTCTATTTCTCCCTATAAATTTCTCTAGCTATCCCAACTTATAATAAGATAAAAACACAACGCAATAGATCCAAAAACTCCAAAAGTATAATCTGTTACCCCAGAAATTAGACATTTCAAATTTCATCTCTTTTATAGTAACCTGTATGTCATGGTTATGCCATTTTTTTTTTCAAAGATAGAATTATCAATCCATACAACCAATTTATTAACCATGAATAAACACCCAAACCAAAATAATCCACCAGAATTCTTCTAACCAACTTCATCACCAAGAAGTCTCCAAAAGATCATAGTTTCACAAATGTATAAGCCCCACATTAAGGTTGCAGCTTATAATATCAAAGATCAAGAAATATACACTTACCCATGGGCTAGGGTTTGGAAAAATAAGGCTATGCTGCTATCTCTTATGCTCACTATAGGCAATTCGTTTTCTTCTAGTCAAATCTCATGCTGCGCTGCTTCACACTTATGGTGTACTCTTCCCTAGCTAATGGTATTTCCTCCTCTGTTTCATGTCTTTAACAAGAGCTCATATTACTGTTGCTCTTTCACGGCAACACGTATAGCCGAGAATGCCTTGAAGAAGAAGAGCTATCTGAAAGATTTTGAGGAGGAAGAAGGCTAGAATTTCTGTAGATAAACACATCAGCTAGAGTTTTTTAGAGCCAACCGGAGCTTCTAATTTTTCCTCTGCCTTTGGATTGCTTATAAATCTTGTGTAGTTACTATAGAAAATCTAAATGCCACTAAGAACTGTCTATAAAATACTGGTGTGTGGCTGTAAATTTTCCACCTATTCCCCATATTTTTAATTGTAGAAACAAACTCTAAAGAAGTCAGGAGAATTGGAAATATATGCTGAGTTACTGTTGCTAGTTAGAAAATTTTTATTATAAAAGAAATGGGCATTACACTGTCAAAACACCACTTGACGTGCTTCCTCTCCAAATCTCAATGCTCGAAACGCAAACCCCATAGAGATTGGAATTCACTACCCTTAAAACCCCCTCTCCTCTTCCCAAGAAACCACCTTCTCCTTCTGAGGGCTCTCTCGACAACCTCGATATAGGTCCCTTCCTTCTCAAGCTTGCCTAAGATACCATTACCTCTGATGAAGATCCTACCCAGGCTTTAGACTATGCCATTCGAGCCTCCAAATCCTTTGGGTGATGTATGCTTGATGGGGAGCCCAGCTTGGACCTCTCTATGAGTTTGCATGTCCTAGCAGCTATATATTGTAGTTTAGGTAGGTTCAAGGAAAATTAAGAGAGTGAAATGAATTTAGAGGATACTGATGTATCGTCCAATCTGACGTGGATACTGAGAATGCAAAATTATTTGGTAACGTGTAACTTTTTTATGTCCACGTGGCTTTTTGTTGTCCACATAAGCAATGGTTGTAAAAAACTGGATGAAAAGTTAACTGAGAGACCAAAATTACTTTGATAAAATTAAGAGGACCAAAACTATAACTTTGACAAACTAAGAGGACAAAAATACAATTAAACATTTTGGGCCCATTTGGCTACTGCTTGTCCATAGGAAAAGCTATTTTTTTGAAGGAAAAAAAAACGCTTTTGGTCGAAAGTGGTGTTTGACAACAGCTTTTAGACAGAAGTAAATTTTTAGTGTTAAAAATACCTCTACAGTGTTAACATATTTCCATTCTTAATAATATTTTATAATTTTAAATTTAACTTTAACAAGAAAAATTAATTTTTAAAATTTAAATACAATATAAAAAATATTTTTACATATCTTTTTCAGTAATTTTACCTGTATAAAATTACTTCTACATTTTTACATCAAAATACCACAAATATAATTTTTTCACTAAAATAACTTATATATAACTACATCTAAACATCAAATACCTACTTTTTTTAAAATTAACACTTCTATTTAAAGCAACTGCTAAAAAGTATAAGCCCATCCAAATACGCACTTAATTAATTTGATAAAATAAGCATGTTAGAATGTGAAATTTGAGTTTTTTTTTTATTTGTTATAGAATATCTTGAAACAAATTGTACAAGATTTTAACAAGGGTACAAAACTTCTTTTTTTTTGGTTAAGGGAGAAAATGTATAACACCTAACAAAACAAACAGAAATAAAGTAAGCTAATAAAGAAATAGAAAGTTCTCTGGGTAGCCTCTTTTAGAAAGTGAATTTCTCCTGGTTAGTATCTTCATGTTTCACCAACCACTTTACTAATTGGTTGGCTTCCCACAAGATGTGCCTCAGATGAAGAGAATTAAACCATGCCTTTAGCTCTCAAATATCTAGGATCAATGACCCATATAAGTGGTTAGACGCATCAGTAGCATAAATCATACGAATTATCTCCAAACAATCATATTCACATACCAAATGAGACACTCCTAACTCTAAAGAAAATCCTAAACCTTTTTTACGTAGAGCAATAAGTTTTCCTTGAGTATTGAAAATTTGTTCTTCATTATCAGAAAACCCTGATATCCAGTTGTCCAAATAATTCTTTAACAATCCTCGTATTCATCCTATTCCTCCTCTTCTTGGATTCCTCAAAGAGCTTCCATCCACATTTAATTTGAAGCTTCTTTAATAAAGTGTTTTTGCGATTTTCATTTATTTTTTAATTAATTATCATATATGTTAGAAGATAGTTATCTACACAACTATGTTATGTTACAAGATATTAAGAGAATGATGGTCAAATGTCAATGACTAATTATGTTTTTTTTATTAAATAAAGAAGTGACGATGACACCATGGTTACATCAATGCCTTAGTAGTTGTTCTTTTCTTAGATTAGATATACTTTTTTAAAGGTAAATGGTGGTCCACTTGTAGTGAGTGTGTCGTTGGTGGGATTGGGAAAATATATGTGATTTGGAATTTGGTGCATTATTTAACTAGAGTCCAGAGAGAGGCAGCTTAATAAAGTCAGCACGCGCTAATGATGCGCGTGAAGAAAGATACTGCGGTCTTACCCTCGCACGTGTCGTTGTTGTACTGTTTGACAAATGAAGCACGTGAAGAACCAACAAACTGAATACTGGTTACTGATGATGCCATGGTAAAAACAAATGAAAATGTGGCCCATTTTCGGACCGGTCTCATAGAAAAGTTTCAGCACTCCCGTCACACCTATCAGGGTGCGACTTCCCTCTTACAAAGAGTGGGTTCCACCCACTTAAAAGTTGGTGGGACCCACTCCTATAAGTGGGCCCCTCTCACATAATGTGAGAGGGTTGGGACGGGGGTATTGAATTTTTTTCCCAACAAATGATGGCCCCTCAATTATATTATTAGAAATAGGGCGAGATTCGAGAGTTTGAACTCTTTACTGTATGATGGTTGAGGTGGTTTTTTGGATCCATCAAATTTTGGTTGTTTAAATTAATTTAAACGGTTAAGATTTATTTAAATATTTTTTTATTTTTTAAATAGTATGCATATTAAAATTAAAAAATTTAAAAACTTTTTAAATAAATTTAAATGTCCAATCAATACTAAAGAGTCAAAATTTTTTAATTAAAAACCGTACATGTTAGATCCAAACTTGTCTTTTTGCATGTGTAATTCGTGGACCCAGAGGTAATTGAACGGATTTCAGCCCAATTAACGCACGATGATGATTCAATTTTATTTTTTTATTTTTATATACATTATAATATATTTTTTTAAAATTTTTTTTCTCAACAAGATCGTAGAATGATTTGATCTGATCAATTGCAACTCATTAAGTTAAAAATTTAATTACACGAGATTCTCATTTGTAATTCGTACACACTCAATTTATTTTAGAATAAATTAATCTCTTAATTACACAATTCTTATTTTTATTATAAAAATATACTTTCTTTTAAAAATTAAAAAATATATTATAACTTAATTTAATTTTAATTCTAATTCTAAATTTAATTTTAATTATTTATATGTTTAAAAATATTTAATTTTTTTATTATTAATTACAAAAAAATTTTAAAAATCATTTTATGTATTTAAATTTTTAAATTGTCTATTATCAGTTATAAAAATTTTTAAGAATTATTCAATATATTTTTATTTATTCTTCTACATCAATATTATTATGAAATAATAAATAATAGACAAAATTAAATATTTTTAAACATATAAATAATTTAAATAAATTTAAAATTAAAATTAAATTAAATTAATATTTTTAAAAATTTTTAAATAAATTTATATATATTTTTATAATAAATGAGAGAATATTATAATTTAAGGCATAAAATAATTTAGTCTTTATTTTATTAGTATTGGACAGTTGAGAGTTGGAGAAGAAACCTTACCAGGCAATTTTTAAGCTACTTAATGCATTATATTTTGGTTTTTCTTTTAATTTTTTTAATATTTTTTTCATCTTCTTTTTTTTAATTATTTTCATTTGTATTTTTTTTAAAAATTTTACTCTTTTTTTATATTTTTTAAGTATTTTATTTTAATTATTTTTTAAACTTGTTTTTGAATTTTTTTCTTAAATTCTTCTATTTTTTTCTTAAAATAAAAATTATAAAAAATAAAAAAATAAAAAATATCTAGATATACCAATATATTCATATGTACTAACATATTTTTTTAATCTCAAAAACAAATATGACTATTTGTTTCAAATTGTTTAGAAAAATTATTAAATATGATTAATAAAAGAATAAATAACTTAAATTGCCAACAAATGATAAATAATTTTTAAATTTTAAATTTAATTATTATGTTCTAAAAAAACTAATAAAACAGTAACTAATGTTAGAATCATTAATTATTGTAAATAATTTTATTTTTAAAAGAAATATTTTTTATTAAAGATGTAAAATCAACTTAATTTATTTATTCGAACTATGAAAAATATAGTTTATTATTATTTATATGATTTTTATAAATGAAAAATAAATATTTTTGTTTTCATTTATATTAATTACAATAATAATTTATTAAAATAAATTAGTAAGTATAAAATAATTTATAATTTATAATTTACTTTGAAAAAATAAAAATAACAAAAAAATGGCCCACTTATACTAACCCAGTTCAGAAGCAACTAATGACATGGACATTTTCAAAATAAACATTTATTTTCTGGTTCAAAAGCAAAACCATCTGGTTTTAGTCGGTTTTCTGGTTAATTGAACTGGCGCAATCATTATTGGTACACTATTTTGGGCATAGTATTGTTCTAATTTTTTTTGTTATTAATTAATTATTTTTTATGTTATATATTTTTTAAATTTTTTTATAAAAAATAAAATTTATAATTTATAAATAAATAGTATAAAAATTTTTAAAGATTTTAGAAAATTTTAAAAAAAATATGACACATAAAATAATTAATTAAAGTTAAAAAATAAAATAAAATATAATGAAAAATGAAAAAAAAAAAAGAAGTGGAGATAAATCATGTTATGTTACTGTTTATACAGTAAGTGATAATATAACAATCTCTTTTTTTATATTTTTTGTATTTATAATTTTAATTATTAATATTATAAAATAATTATAATAATTATAATAATATAAATAAATAATATATATGAATAATATATAAAAAGTAACGTAGAAATAACTTTACCCTTTTCATAACCGTAGTAACGACCCAAAGAAACAGGCAAAACCAAATATAGGCGTGAATCTAGCATCCACACTACGTCACCTGCTTGAGTTCGGTCACATTTGAATAAACTTTTGAGTTAGAATTTGTTTACTATTTTATAGTTTTATTTTGAAGTTATAAGGTAGTTTTAAAACTTTTTAAAATAATTTTTTTTTAATTTTAAATTTTTTTAATAATAATAAATTAATGATAAATTTTATAAAAATTTTAAAAAAATAAAAATAATTCAAAAAATTCAAAAAAATATAAAAAAATTACTATAAATAAAAAAATTAATAAATAGTATGAATAAAAAAATGAATAAAAAATTTAAATAAAAAATAAATTTAAAAAGACGATAGTTTAATCTCCTTTAAAAAAAGAATCGATTTATATTTTTAAAATTAAACTTAATTTTACATTATTAAATAATTTTTTTATAGGATGATAATTATATTATATAATATATGTTATTTTATTCTTTCTTAATTTTTTCATTAATAAATTAATAATATTTTTTAAATTAGTCGATGTCAACTGAACACTTGAGCAGCATGTTGCTAGGCACCTTCCCTCCTTCAGTCCTTCTTTCAAGTTTCGATGTTTCTCTACAGTCTCTACTACTCTGCAGTCTGTACAAAGTAAACCATTTTTATTTTGCTGAGTAACTCATTTTGCAGTTCTTTAACTTCAGTTTCCATTTTTTTGTATGCCTGAGTCACTGAGTGCCTTCCAGGTTGCAGCCCTTCCTTCCGTAGTTCTGTGTCCACCGACCAACTTCTTTGATCTCTAGTCTGTAAATAAAATGCCTTCTTTTGGCTTTACACAGTGTTTAAATATGAAACCAACCCAATACCCAAAGCTTATTTCATGATGGTTATTCAATTTCCATATTTTTAAATAAAATGCCTTGGCATTCTGTTTTGCACATGAATTTTCTTTCATAGTTTCATGAATTGTTTTTTTTTTTTTTTTACAACTTGGTTGCTTGAATAATCTTACATTCTTACTGTACTAGTTTATTTATTTTTCCTGTATATATGAGTTCATTCTTGATTTGATCTTTAGATCATGTAATATTTGTCATGTATAATACTGAGATGTTATAGGATTCTTCAAGTGATTTTTTTTTTAATGTTTGGTCTCTAATTTGTTCCTTATATTATTATAATATTTGTTATGAGCTGGCTCTTTTATTTATTTTTACTTTGTCATGGGATTTTTAATTGCAAATTATTTTCTTGAGTATTCTAATTATTTCTTTTACATTTGATTTGTTAGTAGAACCAATATAGTTTATCTTTTAACATTTGATGTATCTAATATATATGAGTTTAGTTAATTCATTTTTTTTCATTTTACTATTATAAATTTCTATTCTATATTTATATTTTTATTGATTTGTCATATTTTTCCTTATTTTTGTCATGTGCAAGTTTTAACTTTAAAGTAATAAAGCATTGATGATAATCTTTTTCTATCATTAAAAATTATTAATAAATCAATGAAAATTCGTGACAAATGAAAAAGTATTAGTTAATATTTTTTTCTAGATTTGTTTATTTGATTCTTGTAATGTAGTTGAAATATAACATCTCAAAGAACTCCTTCTTCCTTCTCTAAAAAGAAAGATGCCAATAATTTTGATGCATTGCAACATATTACTTCTTTGCCTCCAAATGTTAACTCAACATTGGATGATCCTCCTTATACTTCTATACTTGATGAACGCCCTTTAAAATGTAAAATAATTCAACCTAAAGAAATGGATACTATTAAAATAGAACGTGATCCTGGATTGCGTCCACAAATACGTGGGTTTCCTTTCAATCAAAGAGATGAGATACAACATACTTATCTTAAGGCTTGTCATTATCAACCAAAGAATATATAATTTTATTTTTCTGGAGGAGGTAATAATCGTCGTTAATTTCAAGTTTCTTAGTATGATGCACATTCATCTTGGTTAATGAAGTACTCACCTAAGAATGATGCTATTTATTGCCTACCATGCTATCTTTTTGGCAAGAATGAACTTGGATGTTCAAATGCATTTACAAGTCATGGCTTCAACAGATGGAAGAAAGTCAATGATAGAATAAATTATCCTCTACTAGGCCACATGGCAAAAAATCCCAATTCTTTACATAGAAAGGCTATAAATTGTTGTGGGGATCTCAAGAATCAATCTCAACATATTCAAAATATGTTTGCTTTGCAAACATCAAAAGAAGTGGAAAATAACCGAATGCCACTCAAGGCTATAATTGATAGTGTTGGGTGGTTAGCTTTCCAAGCATGTACTTTTAGAGGGAATGATGAAAGTGTTGATTCAAAAAATAGGGGCAATTTTATTGAGCTATTGAAATTTTTACAACTTATAATGACAAAGTTGCTGGTCTTGTGCTAGAAAATGCTCCACAAAATGCCCACATATACATCTCCTGAAATTCAAAAGGAGCTTTTAAAAATAATTCCAAATAAATTTTGAAATGCCATTAGAAAAGAAATTGGTGATGCCAAGTTTTGCATGATTGTTGATGAAGCTCGGGATGAGGCAAAGAGGGAGCAAATTGTTATTATTTTAAGATTTGTTGATAAAGATAGCTTTGTTTGAGAGTTTTTTTCATGTTATACATGTCAAAGATACCATGGCATCAACTCTTAAAAAAGAGGTATGTGTAGTCCTTTCTCCTTATGATCTTCATGTTGAAAATATTCGGGGACAAGGTTATGATGGTGCAAGTAACATGCGTGGTGAATGAAATGGGCTACAATCTCTATTTCTCAAAGAATGTCCTTACACTTATTATGTTCATTGTATGGCTCATAGATTACAATTAGCTTTGGTTACAACATTTAGAGAAGCTAAGGTTGTTTATTAATTCTTTGCAAGTTTGACATCTATTATAAACATTGTTGTTATTTCTTCTAAACGGCATGATGTGCTACAACATGCTCAAGAAATGCAAATTAAAAATATAATTTCTAATAATGAAATTGAGATTAAAAAAGGGGTAAATCATATTGGTACCTTGCAAAGAGCTGGAAATACTCAACGGTGTTCTCATTTTCATTCAATATGCAGTTTGTTAAGAATATATGCAATAACATCTCTGTTATCAATACTATCTTTGAAGGAGGAGCAAAAGTTCTCAACAAGGTGATGTAGAGGCAACTTACTTAGCATTAACATCTTTAGAATTTGTTTTCATTTTGTACTTGATGAAACAAATTATGGAAAGAACTGATCTTTTATGTAAAGCTCTGCAACAACAATCTCAAGATATTGTAAATGTTATGCATCTTGTATGAACTACAAAATCACTCATTCAAAAGTTGAGAGATGATATATGAGAGCCATTACTTGAAAATGTCAAAGCATTTTGTGCTAGTAATAATACTGATATTCTTGATTTGAATGCCCAATATTTAAAAGCTTGAGATAAGCCTCGTCACAAGAATACTATCACTTTTGTAACTATTGAGCATTATTTTAGATATGACATATTTACAGTTCCCATAAACTTTCAATTGCAATAGCTGAATAACAGATTTTGTGATTAAACTATGGAGTTGCTCATTCTTAGCTCATCTTTAAGTCCTAAGAATGCTTTCAGATCTTTCAATATTGATGACATATACAATTTGGTTAAAATGTATTATCCAAAAGATTTCTCTAAGTAAGAGAAAGCTCATTTGAGAATTCAGTTACAACATTATGAGCTTGGTGTATTAAAGCATTATGAATTTTAAAATATTTCAACACTTTTTGAGTTGTGCAGAGTACTATCACTCTTGGAAAAGTCCACAATTTATCACTTGGTTGATAGGATGTTTAGTTTGGTGTTGACTTTTCTAATTTCAACTACAACAACGGAACACACTTTTTCATCAATAAAACTTTTTAAAATGAGGCTTCATAACAAAATGGAATATGATTTTCTTGCAGATAATTTGATTGTATATATTGAAAAGAAGATTGCAAATAATTTCACTACAGAAGAGATAATTGATGAATTCTATCTAATCCAAAATTGAAGAGCATGATCTTGATGGTTGATATATTATTGCATCACTTTTGGTATGTATTTTCCTTCATTCCTTGTATCTTGGTATATTATGATATTTTACTTTTTATTAAAGTAAATTTTGAGCAAAAACATGTTAATAGTAAAAGTTGCTACTTCATAGTATTTTTATTAAGTATTTGTGTTTTTTTAAATGTGTATTATTTGATCCCTTATTGTTTTTCTTGGCTTCGTCCTTGAGCTCGTCAATGTATCATAAAATTAACATACATTATCAATTTGAAATATAAGAAATTATCAATTATTGATTTTGTTCTTTACTGATATCAATTTTTTTTAAAAAAATTGAAATATATACAAGATTAACATGGTATTTACTTCTCATTTAATCATTGGATCAATAAAAATCATATATATTTTATAATAAAATACATAGAGGAGTAAGTGTGTTAATTCTTATTTTAATTTTAATTTATCCCTCATATATATATAAGTGTATGTGTTAAGTAATAATCCTAACCTTTTATTTTTGTTCTTTTTTCTCCTTCATCTAATTCTATTTCACTTATTGTGTAATTAGGTATTTTAAAGAGTCATAAAAATTTAATTGTATAATCTAAGGATTAAATTATTTGAATTTTATTTTTTATTATTTTCTTGTGGTAGTTTTTTGTTAAACTTTATTGAACATGATCGAGATGGGATTGATTTTGCTTTTTAAAATTGAAATAGGCTTGAGCCTAAAATTAATTTTAAAATTATACTAAGGGCTGTAGTCCCTGAGAGCATTAGTTAAGAATATATTAATGAGCTTTTCTAGAAATAACATATTATTTTAAATAAATATTATTAATAATTAATAGTGATAATCAATTTAGTTGATCACTTGTAATGTTTAAAGACCAAAAAATACTTACTTTTTCTTTTGCAATGACCAAATCATAAGAGTTAATTTTTTATTTTAAGATTTAAGGTTTAAGAGATAGACTGTATAGTTTTTAACAAAATTTAAAAGTTTAAAATTATTAATTAATTAATTAATTTAATTTTTTTTATAATTCTAAAGGTAAAAATAATTATTGATTGATGACTGCATTATTTAAAAAGTCAAAAATGGTGGCTAAATATTTGGGTGTATTTATGGTGTGTGTTTTGAGAGTAGTCAAATCACTTTTGTATTCTCCTTATATTATTATTAGTAAAATTTGTTTGCCCTCTTTATCCGGAGATATAAATTAGGTTAGGTATCCTACAACTACACTCTATTTTTTTTTAAATTAATTAATTATTTTTATATTATATATATTTTTAAAATATTTAAAAAAAATTTTGTATTCTTTATACAATTTATTCATAATTTTTTTATTATTTATTTATAAGTTAAAAAAACATTTCAAATTTTTTCAAAAAAAGTATATCATATAAAAAATAATTAATTAATTTTAAAAAATTAAAAAAACATAAAAAAAAATTCTCATACCATCCACACAGGAAATAGGGGAGCAAGTCCTATAAATTAAAAGCCGAACCACGTTAATTTTGTGTATATTATTTTATTTTTATTATTTTACCGCATTACTTTATTACTTTATTGCTTTTATTATTTCTCAGGTCTACCTTATTGACTTAACATCAAAACACCTATTTCTTTGTGCACTTGACCCCTGTCTATGCAGATAGCCACCATGCCACCATGTGGAGCTACCGACCAAAGTAATGACCACTTTACTAGTATCACATGATGATATGTCATCTTGTCATATATAAAAATTAAATTATTATTATTGCTAGAGGAATAAAAACATTCAAAATTAATTTTAAATTGTGAATTAAACTTTATCCAAAAAAATTTAATGCTCTTTAATCAACACTTATTAGCATGACTCTCGTAATATTTAACTCAAGTAAGCTCAAAATTTGTCCATCTTAAAGTGTTTGAAAGTTTTATAAAAAACTAAATATCAGAAAATGGAACAAAAAAATAAAAAGGGAAGGAATGAAATAAATTTACTCTTCCGCATTATTTAAAAATTTAATATAGAAATAGACAGAAATTTTCTTTCCTTTATTTAGAAATAAAAGAATGAAATAATAAGTATTTTAAATACAAAATTACAATATAATCTTTTGTTTAAAATATAAAAAACTCAATAGATACCACAATATATGAATTTTAATATCGATTTTTAAATATAAAAAAATTGATCTCAAATTAAGTCAGAATATTTGCTGAGAAAATATCTTGATTAAAATTATTTTGATTGATGAGCCAACTAGGTTTTTAAGTAAAAAAAAAAAAAAACAAGTCTGGAGTATTCCTTAAATGAGCAAGTAACTTGGCATAAGAAATGAGTAATTAGTACAATAGGAAAATAAAATAATTAAAATGATTTTTTTGATTATGGACCTGTAGCAGTAAATAAAATACAATTATGAAATGAAAAAGTGCTGGCTAAAGGAAAATAAATGAGTTTTAAAGCTTTGTTTTTAAAAGCATCATTACTTCTAGAAGTCTTTTTGAAAAAGTCAAGGTGGATATTATATTTTATTTAAAAAAGTAACATTTAAAAACACAAGTATCTGCCATTTAAGCTTGCTTGTGCATACTATAAATCAATAAGATAAAACATAGAAGATATGTCAGGATCAAAAGCAGTGTACAAGTGTGTAAAACATAGTGCCAACTAGGAAGATAGATGGAGTACAATTATGAAACTTAATGACTAGTGGATAATCATCGAGTATAAATATGCAATTTTAAGAGAAGTGAAGTAGATTTTCACGTAGGTAACTTCAAGAATCTATACTCTGTGCTTTAACTAGTTGAATACACTTCTCAATCGAGCCTTACCTGATATATATCTTGAGTGAGCCTTGTGCTTACTAGTGATTATTCTTAAATGCCTTGTAAGGTTTGCTAGGTTACCTGTGAGAAAAATCTATCATTTGAGAAGTTACGGGTTGTAGTGAAAAAAGCTGAGTACTTGAACCTGTGTTAGATTTTACTAGGTACTTTAGTGAAAAACCTAGTGTTTATGAGGTTACTCAATGAGGGATGTAAAAAGCAGTGAGTGTTTGAGTCGGTGAGTGAGTTTGACTGGGTTATTGGGAAAAATTTAGTGGGAAAGTAGGTTGATCAAGGTATTGGTTGTAAAAGGTTGTGATAAGCTTGTTCCTGTAATTTATGATTACCCATAGTAAAATTCCTTTCAGTGTGCTTAGGGAGTGGATGTAAGATCTAACTTTTGTTAAATCTGAACCACTATACATCTTGTTAAATCTGAACCACTATACATCTTGGCCCCCGTTCATACTTTCTTCTAAACCTCATACATATGCTACCACTACAGCAATCCAAGAAGGAAGAAACTTAAATGCAATGTCTTATGATGAGCTATGAGGCAATC
>JASKGM010000007.1:8502762-8530498 GCA_034509205.1 Ceratonia siliqua
TTTGCTGTTCGCAGTGCCCTCTGTTACAAATTACAAAATGAAAATCAGCAAAATTTCAAAATAAAACAAATTGACAACTTCTTAAGTAGGGGAGATGCTATGGTTAGCCCAAAGTTTCCGACAATTAAATTTGATTTTTTTTATTTTTTGTCTTAATTTTTTTTATTTTTTAACATTAATTAATTATTATTTAAATCATATAATTTTTTGAAAATTTTTTAAAACGTTTTTAAATATTTTAAAGAATTTTTTATATTCTTTTTATACTATTCACCCATAAATTTTTTGACACTATTTATTCATTAAGTATAAAAATTTTAAAAAAATATAAAAACATTTCAAAAAATTTTTAAAAAAATATATGACATAACAAATAATTAATGTTAAAAAGTAAAAAAAATCGAGACAAAAAATACAAAATATAATAAATCAACACTGTTGAAGTTGGGGGTGGTATGGAAAAGGGGTAAGGTAGGAGATGTAGCTTAGAATTTTCCCTACAAAAATTTGGTAGATCAAGCTAGACATAAAGAGACATGTATATGTCTAATCATAATTGACTAAGTCTATCAATTTTTTGACTAAAAAATACATATATTGATACGGATATAAAATACGACACAATACGAATATTGCAACAAGACAAAATATGTTATATCTATATGTAAATTAAAGTATTGTCCCGTACTTGACACGAGTATCAGATACATATCAAACACAATACAATTTTTGTTTTTGAAGTATCGATGCTTCATATTTTTTTGTAGACCAATCTATCTTATAATTTTTTAAACTGGCATTTGACAATGGAATGGATTTTTACATTGACTTGCTTATGATTGGTGTGATCCAACCACAAAAATTAGCATAACTGCATCTGCATAATCCAATGCCAATGCCTCAGTAACATCTGCACAACTCTTATAACTTACGAACATTGTCATACCACCAGACTCACTTTTTGTTCCCATTTACATCCACTTACCCTTGAGTATTCTTTAACCTCACTTCACAAGTATCTATTAGGCACTAGTCTGACTTCATTTTCATAAGCAGATATCTCAGTTCATGACAGACACTTCAAAGTAATTGCACAGAACAAGCTAAATTTAAAGTCGAAAACAGTGTTTTCCATTCTGTAGGAAGATACAATCACAAAAGGAACGACACTCATCGTATTAATATAGAATACAGTAAAAACTCTTGTTCCTGTATGATACCAATGACAGTAGGTATTTTACTTGTATAGATCGTCTATTTGCTCCCTGTATTGAGCCACAACTTTATCCCGTCGAATTTTCATGGTGGGAGTCATTAGACCATTATCAATCTGTCATCAAAGAGAACAGATTAACCAAATATTTTAATTTTATGATGTGAATAACATAAAGATGCTGCTGTTGTAAATTCCAAATCTAACCGTGAAGGGCTCATTTACAAGAAGGATTGGTCCAATTTGATATGGAGATTCTGATGTCCTGCATGGAAAATAGGATAGTAAGAAGCCAAATAAATTAAGATCAATAAGCAAAAGTGGTATTTGATTTGTTTCCTATTCATAGGTACTTCATCTCACATAAAAAACTAACAAGGATACTCAGATAAGAAAGCCTTAGAAATAGAGTCAGTTCTCCCACGTGGTATTTGATTTGTTTCCCATTCATAACACCCCAATCATGTACTCAGTGCCATTCCTAAAACAAATTAATTTAATCTCTTCCATTGTCATAAAGTTCAAGTATGCTAATTAAGTGTTGTAGTCAAAACTGCCCTTCCCAGGAAATACACCAACATATAGTCATAACATTGAGATGAAATCAGTAAAGGCATAATTTTCCTCTGTGAATCAAGACCGCAAACAAAAGCGAGATAAGTCTTACCAGTTCTTTAATTCTTTATATATAAGGCTAGTCATTTTATCCTCACTGACATCAGAACTGTTGAAATCTATAATTGACAAATTCCTTGCTGTCTTCACAACTTCTTCTTTATTAGGAACAATTACAGCTCCTAGACGTCGCTTATCCTATATGTCACAGTTACCACCCAATAAGTAAAATCATAATATTGTGTACAATCTGAGATAGACAGTTAAAATGAAGGGCTTGAGATCAAAATAAAAGTTGATAGACATTGAACAATTAGGTTCACCTGGCCAATGACAACAATTTGTTGAATTAGGCTACTCCTCATGGCAGCTTCTTCAAGTTCTGCCGGTTCAACATTTTCTCCTTTTCTTATCCAAACAAGTGGTTAGTGCTAATAAAAGAGGGAGAGGGTGGGAGAGCAAAAGAATTTGCAAGTAAGGATGCAATAATGGAAGATAAACTCCAGCGCCACACATTATAGGTATGAAAATCAAGAAAGCCAACAGTGAATCATAAATTATGTAGACACAAGAAATCCACACAGTAAAGCGTATGAGAACAAGATTTATATCAATTTGTAGAAGCTTTCAAAACATGATATGATCTTTTTTTTTTCTATTTATATTCTTAGAATTACTATAATTTCTGAAGTTATAGTATTTCTTAGAAACTATAGCCCAAAGAATTTTTTTTAATGCTTCGCTAGGTTTCAAATTTGAAAATGGTTGTTGGTCATTGTCAAACTTACTCCTTATGGCATAAACTATTTTATATAATCAAACACATTCAAATCAAGTCAAACTAGTAGAAACTCCTCCATCACCAAAATACATATAAAGAAGTCTCATATGAGAGAGGCGTATGCTGTAACTTCTTGGAAATAGGAAATCCAAGTGCAAATGGATGGAAAAGATTACTTTGAACAAGTACTTTGACCAGGCAGCTTTGTTTCATTCTTGATCTTTATTGTGTTTCTTTTGCTTCTTGTGTTTTTTTCATTTATTTTTATTGGAGGATGTCTTATCCTCCTAATATGTAATTCTCTACTCCCTCAATAAAATTTTCTTTTTCTATCAAAAAAAATTATTGGTAGCATGCATTATCTCATACCCGCTAATGGATTAAAATTACAGAAAGTACAACAGCCACACACACACACACATACAGAGAGATAGAGAGATATGGAGAAAAAGACTCAAAGACAATGAAGACAATTTCTATGATTCAAGGATAAAAAGGTTTCACTGTAATGAAACTTTAGTCATACCTGTTGAAAGCACAATGGTGTCTTTAGCACGGCCATCCACTACAATCACACCTCCAGAATGACGACACCTCCCAATTGACTGGCGAGGAGCAATCCAACCTACATCTCCAGTATTCAGCCAGCCGTCCTTATCTAAGGCTTGATCTGTAGCTGAAGGATTCTGACACCACAATAAGACATGCAACTATCACAACTTGATCCATAGAAGGTCAAGAAGATCACATAGTGTCCAGATGAGCTCTTAAGTGGCAGTGTTCTTGACTGCTACGCCCATTAAAAAGGTTGCTGGCATATTATGTTAAAAATGTTTCATCAAAAACAACATAAGAGCACCAGGTTGGAAGCCTTTTTATAATTATAAGCCATTGCTTTAAAATCAAGTTTGGCAGACAATTATAAACAAATAAAACTGCAACTCCAGTATAGAGAAAGTATATTAAAAGCCTAAAATGTAAGAGTAGGAACGTCCATCCTACATATATCTTTTCATTTTCTTCACAGGGTACAAAGAAGTCTAAATTAGGAACTTACTGAAGCATCATACATAGACAAATTCACTGGCATCTCTACATCATCCCTCCACAGAATATATTTTACAAATAGAACATCAAAAACAATTTTCGCACTCAAGGAAAAGATGTCTTGTTCACTCCGTTAATTGAAACATTTAGACTAGCAAAGGTACAATAGCTTTTTTTTCTTTGATAGAAGAAATTTATTAAAAAGAGAGAAGAAGACCCTAAAGAAAGAAAAAGAATGAGGACAAAAGAAAACAGCAACAAAGCTCCCCAATCTCTTTGCATATCTGAAAGAGACACCCCCTTGAGGAAACCAAGAGAAGAACATCAAAAGAAAGCCAAAAACATTATCTTGTCCTGCACTAACTATAGAGGCAACGAAACACTCTTGAAGATGGGAGTATTGCTCCAGCCAAATACACTATAATAGACACACATACACACTCCCTCCCTCTCTCTTTTGTGCACACACAACTAGACCAAAATCTTACCTTGTAGTATCCTTTCATCACTTGTGGGCCTCTGACTTTCAAAAGGCCCTTTGAACCAGGTGGAAGAACTTCATTAGTTTCAGAATCTACAATTTTGAATTCTGTATGTTGAATGGGATGCCCAACAGATCCAATAACCTTCAAAAGATTGCATCTGTAACATTTTCAGATAAAAAAACCACTTTGCAAGAGTAAATCTTATACCTTAAAAATTACAACCTGATTAAAAGAATGCAATTATTATGTATGCCAATCTCTACAGAGAGGCGGTGAAAAAGGATTTTTCTACACAAGTTTTGACAATGTGTTATGAACAGATTAATTGGGGTAACACTTTTTAAACAAAAAGATAAGAAAACCTTGTTATAACCAGCTATTGCAGTTGAAGATTTTTATAATAAACAGTGTTTCTGCAAATGCAAAGTTGCAAATACATATTTAAGGAATGAATGCTAATGAGGGGCAAGTCAGTTCTCAATTATGGAATAACCATGATTTTTCCAGAAGCATGATTAAAGATTATTCATACCTACAGACAGAGCTTCCATTCAACTATAAAAGGATGACTAAATATTAAAGTGCAAATTGCCATAGCCTTACCAGGTTGAATTCAAGTTCTAAATAACCATAATATGAGTATTGATTTGTTAACATATTTCTGTTTCATTACATCTTTTTATCAGAGACTAAAAAAGGAAATGAATTCGCTTATGATATGAAAATGCATCCAGCAACTGCTAATAATAGGAATAAACAACAATCTGATACAATTTTTTGAACATTTCTAATCATTTAGGAGGGTTGATATTAAGTTTCTTTTTCTTGTTTTCCCCCTTACTTTTGGCTTTCCATGTTTACTAGGAGCTTCTCATTCACCCATTATTGGATAGCTTGAAAAGGTTGAAAAATAATTACTTTTTGTTAGAAACCACGGCAGGTAAAACTCACTCCAAAAGTTAGCTCATAGGGGAGAGTGCCTACTTATAAACCCTATTATCACCCCTTTATTGGGTGATGTGGAACTCCTTGTGGACAATGGGATCCCAACAATCCTTCCCCCTTAGACAGGAACGTCCACGGCACTGGCTGCCCACTTAGGAAACCTTCATTTGGGGAGCCTTAGCTCTGGCCTCTCTCCCTGGGCTCGTATGGCACTCCCTCCTCTGGCACTTTCTCTGATTACTCCTTTCCACTAGCCGCTGCCACCCGCCTAGATCGAATTGCTCTGATACCATTGTTAGAAACCACAACAGGTAGAACTTACCCCAAAAGTTAGCTTATAGGGAAGGATGCCTGTCATGACTTATAAACCCCACTATCACCCCTTTCCCGGGCAATGTGGGACTCACTATGGCCAATGGGATCCCAACACTTTCCAACGGACACACACAGACACATCCTTTGTGAGTATGAAAAATAAATAAATAATATATAATATAGTTTATAAGTTTCTTCTGAAGACTTGCAAAATATGATCCAGACTGTTCATGTCAAGTCTGGAGAACAGTATGCTTATATGTTTACTAAACCTTTGGGGCTACAAGAGTTTGGTTTCTTGAAGCATGCTTGGAGACTATGATATATACACTCCAGCTTGAGGGGGAACATTGAAGTATTAGGAAAGGTGTTTCTTGGAGTGCCCCTTAATTTAAGGGTATTTGTGTGGCTCAATATAAGTACAAGTGTAGGCATCAGTATACAGCACACCTTATCATTCAGTATATATCTCCTCTTTATCCTTTCTTTCTCTTAATAAAGCAATTATTTTCGCTTTCAGCTTTATTAATTTAAAAAGAAAAGAGAAATAGTGGTATAGTGAGGTAGTGGGAGTTAAAAATTTTCTATAATAAAAAGACATGTTTGACCAATCCTTCTAAGTAGAGTGGCAAGTTATAGTCTAACAGAAAGTACAAAGGATGCATTTGAGGTATAATGATACACAGCATATTGTTATGCAGTTGGCTTATTCCTTACATTACATCCAGGTCGTCGAGCAGCTATAACTGGTGCAGTCTCTGTTAAACCATATCCATTCTGCACTTTCACGCCAATTGCCTGCATATTATCAATTAAACACCAATGTGAAAAGGATGCAAATAAATAAATATAGTGAACAAATTAAACATGCTAAGTATTAAACCTCAAAAAATTTATCGACATGCAAAGGCAAACTGCCACCACCACTTATTCCAGCCTGCAGATTGCCAGAAAATTTCCCTTGTCATGAACAAAAGTGATCAATTTCCAAAATTATGAATAATGGCATACATTATGGTATGTAGTTTAGATAAATAACATATTTCATAAAGAAAAACCACCAAGGAGATATCCCAACAATACAGGAGGTATACAAAGAGGAGCCTACAATGTGGAACAGAAAGAAGTATATAATAACTACACAACAGCTGAAAAGATTAATTAAAAAAAAACTTGCAGACAATTAGGATGCTGACATTAACTCTACAAGGATGTCTAAATCCTTTGCAAAGTGAGAGTATATAACCAACTGTATAATTTTAACTTTAAGAGCAAACTATGTTTGAGTCTTTAATTGCATAAGCTCATACTAGCTGAAAAACCCTTTTTTTCCTCCAACCAAAGGGACCAAATTAGACAGCTGGGAAACATCTTCCATTTTTTACCTAGTCTATTGCAGTTCAAGCCTGGAAAGACCTTCATCAGAGTGGATGGTATCATCCATGAGGCATCAGAAAGAAAAAGGGGAAGAACAGTTAGAATATTATTGCTACAGAAATCCTTGAACTTGAGTGTTGCCAAAGTTTTCTGACAAGATGCTATTTTGATGTCTTATAATTCCTCATCAACTTCACTGTGGAGAGTAAATAATATTGCTCTCACTACTTTTAAACAGATAAATCATAAAACTACCTAATGACAATAAATCCCTTTTTTTTCTCAAATTATCTGTTGTTAACCTTATCTTTTAACAGTAGTGCTAACAATGAAGAAACTGAGTTGAACCTTACTGCACCAGCCAGATTTTCAAGTGAAATTTGTATTGCTGCCACTCACCGGCCCTTTTAAAAATCTTTCTGAGAATAAACCTCTTCTCTCCTAGTCCCACCAGATGGTTTCCTCCTTTGCTACACTAATAAAGCTGTTAGTTTCATACAGCAGCATGATGAAAAGTGTCTACACCTTCCACTTCCCAGTCTTGGAAGGCCCTAAACAAACATTTATTTTTCTTCTTTTCCCCAACCTTCAACCTTCTTTCAATCCTCCAAAGAATAGGATCCATTCATAATGCAAGAGTACAAAGCAGAGAGATGCAAAGGAGACTTACATTAAGAGGCAAATAATTGACATAAAAGAATATAAATAAGCTTCTTACAATGTAGAGACAGTATTCTACTCCACAAAATTTAAGTACCAATAACAGGGAAGCTAAAAGGAACTCTAAAAGACAAACAATAAACTAAAAGCATATAACAATTGTATTTTTCTTTACAAAATAAATAAAAAGACTACAAGACCTTTGATATTCCAATAGCTGAATGGATTTTACTGTAGACGAGTTTCTTTGCCAGCATATGAAATGGAAATAATATTATGGCAATAATTCTTGCCCATAACCAATCCAACATTGAATGAACAAAGGAAGGCTGCTTTTGATGCTTTGTTAGACATTTCCCCTACAAACATAATTGAAATCTGTTAAAAACAATATCATTGACCAGAATTAGTATTAGTTGCAGACAGAAAAAAAAATTAAACATTAGCTGTCTACAAAATTGAAAATAACATTCATATATTTGTATAAGCTGATGAAGAAAAAAGCGGTGCTAGATATAAAATTAAGAAATTTAAAAACAACCAGATAAATCATTTATTATACACTTGTCTACCACATGGACTTGTGCTATTGTTCACAAGTCAGCTTAGTAGATAATTGAATGCGGTCCTTGATAGACAGCAAGTATTTATTAGTTGGAGATGGTATCAATCAATCCCACAGACAAATATATTTGAGATAGAAGTTGGCTACTTCACCATCAGTTGAAACCTAAGGTCTCATGAACTAGCAATGAGTTCTTTTTTTTTTGGGGGGGGTGCAAGAACTTGCTAATAAATTCAGTGACCTCAACTATAATAGTATTTAACTCATTGGAATTGCATGAACTAAATTACAAATTGATCATGAAGATGTTGGCTATTGTCTTAATGGTTAATCAATGCCGTTATTCTATTCAGCATATTTCATGTAATATGCTATTGAGAATTTAATGCTACTTTACTCTCTTACTCAGCCATATCTGCCCAAGTCCCACATTGAGATTACAAATATATAATTGGACAGAAGAAAAAAAAAGTTGTGCTAATACTACTACAAGAAGCTTTGATTTAAAGAAAAATAAAACAATGTAAACACAAGTGTTATACTTTTTGTTAAAGTTAATTCACAATGGCTACGAAGAGAAAGTTTAGGAAGTCCTAATTGCTACATGGCATAGCTTCGAAAGGAAATCATATTAGGCATGGATGAATCAATAAAGTATTAGATGATTCAAAACTATGGAGCTTCTGAAATAATAAATTGAATATTAAGTTGGAAGGAAATGCAGCAGAAAATTCACAGCAAAATATGAAAGCAATTTGGTTCAGAAGTCTTGGTTAATAAATATAAACTTGTAATAGTAGTAAGTAGGTAGAAACCTGTAATCTTTTTTAAGACTCAACGGTTACATTGCTAAATAACCTTGATGAATTTTTAATTTTGGGATATAATAAGATCTTATTAAGAGATTATTTTCCTAAAGCATATAAAACAGAGATCATCATAAATTAAGAGTTTTCATCAAAATAAAAAAGGAGTTATTAAGGCTAATGATAAGATTCTCCAAAGAACTTCATGGATCATGTCAAAACTTCAGAAAGAATGCAAAATGAGCTGATCATCAGACCTCATAAATCCACCTGCACTCCATGTATGCTAAGCTGACCCGTATGAATGTCAGTGCAACAAGCTTTCTAACAAGGGAGCTTGTAGATATCTGCTTCTGGATCCCACTACAGAGGATACAATAAAAATAAAAGCGATTAAACAAGAATTCTGATTAAAAAAATGACTCCTTTTCTAGTTCTTTCCATCTTTCATTTTCTTCTTGTTTAGATAAAAGAAACATTTCCTCTTTTCTTATTCCACTTTTTTCAGTTGCCTCCTCCATCAACAGTTGTAACTCACTTACAGCCAAATACTAGTAAAAACAGGCTTCATGCATCGTACAGAGAAATTATATTGACAAAATACACCATATTTCATTAAAAAAATGCAATGTTTTTACTTTTCATACAACATCATCAATACAATTCACAAATTTCATTATATACAGTGCACTACCATTGATGTAATTCCTGGGAAAAGAATTACCTGTATAATGTTTCATAAACTAAAGGTACAGAAATCATGTAATGTGGTTGATAACGTTCCAAATCATCCTGGGTAAAAAAGAAAAAGAAAAAGGAAGATATAATTACATACACTATCCTTCACAATAAAAAAGCTATTAAACTAAGATGGTAATCCATATATTCTCTAAAAGATAATTTTGTTAAGGAAAGTAATAGCCCTTGAGTTTCTTTCCTTTTTTTGAAGTCATATTACAGGCGCTTATAAAGGCATATTCCCACATGCATAAAACATTATTAAAGTAAAAATACCTTCAGGTTTCTCACTGTTGTGTACACTTGGTCAACTCCACATGTAAAAATGAAATACTCACAAGCTCTTTCATATGCATGCCAAGGAGGCAGCATACTTAGAAATCTATCCCCCAGTTCAGCAGGCACAATATCGCGCAAGTTTTTAATCTAGAAATTAATTTACACATGATACAGTGTCAATGCTATATTAAAATTCAAGAATTATCTTCAACTGAAAATTTGAAACTTGCAAGGGTTCACATTCAAAAAGGAATAAATAAATAAGATGGAAAGGGAAGCCACAAGGCCATAAGTTCATTAAAAGCAGACAAGTAAAAAGTGAATTAGATGATAAAGCTCAGTGATTACACATCTTCTCAAGAGAAAACCACAAAAAGAAACAACGTGATCCTAACAAGACATTACGGCTTACAAGAATTAAACTTCTTGAAGAAATCTATAAAAAGAGGAGATAAGGAATAAATCCTTAAGATAAAAAATAAGGACATTTTCAATTTTTTAAAAATTAAAATTTATCACATATTTCAGATTTAACTTATTAGAATTATATGACCACAAACAATAAGATGATCTAAGCTATTTATCCACTAGAAACTCTTCTATAAAAAGAGTTTAGACGGAAGGAACTGCGACATCTTTCCCCTGATACAGTGTCTTGTGTTTTTCTAGTTCTAAGACCAGTGGGCATTTGTTCCTGCGTCACCCAGATGCTTGTTAGTTGTTACATTTAGAGTAATTGTCTTGAAGATTTTGGGGAATCTTGGTTTTGTCCTGCAACTTTAAGACAATAATATCTTCTTTGTTTAGAAGATTTCGGCATAGTAAAGAGGGAAGGTTGCTATAGTGTTTTGCTTTCTTTGCAGTTTGCAATATTCCGGTGTCTTTTGTCAGAGAGAAATGCCAGAAATTCCAAGACAAATGTCATCTGCTGCCCACTATTATGGGACAGAATTGTCTCCTCAGCATCTGTCTAGTGCTGAGCTAATGTCTCTTTACTTAGAGGGATTTCTTTGATTGACATTCATCCAAATTGTAACAGTTTATTGCTTTGACATGATTTACTAGCTTTGTTCAGCCTTACCATGAATCTTCCAAAAGCCTAGTGGGGAGATGCAGTATTCTCAGCAGCATATGATATTTATAGGATGCCCTTCCAGACTCTTGATTTTAAGGCTCCTTTGGAGCTTCTTCAAAACTATGCCTCCTATACAATTCCCCCGTGTTTGAATATATTTGCTTTGTTCATGATCACAGGAGAAATATAGGTAAATTGAACTTATGCCCTCAAGTGTGCCTTTATTGGGTAACATTAGAAAACTACAACAGGTGACTCTAGATGCAAGCTGGTGGTAACTTTGTCATATTCCTTCTTGTGGTAAATATAAGTATGGATAAAGGCTGAGAAAAAAGTAACTTAACCTACAACTCTGTTCCAACTTTCTCTCTCTCATCTGATTTTTAACTATGTTAAGGATATAAATGAAAACCATTGGTGGACCTTCTCTTAAATGCTATTGGTTCTTTCACATGTCATCAGAGCCTGTATTACCAAGTAATTAAGGTTTAATCCATTCAGCCCTCATTCTCATATGAAATCAAATTTCAGCACAAGGTAGTGGTGAGTTTGTGCTTTGTCCAATCTTCAATCCGAAAGAGCTTTAGCATAAGGAGGTGTTTTAGGGATTCTCCTAACAGGTTAAGCCTTTAGGATGATTAGTTCCTTGACGTGCAAAATGTGGAAAAGGAAAAACAGAGAAGAAATTGAAATGGCTCTGTATTTCTCAATGACTTTATAAAGGAATAACATCCTTAATATATACATAAGGTGCCTTATGTAAAAAAGGAAAGAAATCAACTCCTAATTACATAATTAATTGTCCCTTAATCAAGTGATTCTAATCATAATTAATTGTCCCTTAATCAAGGGATTCTAATCACCATAATTACAACCTTAATCAAGGGATTCTAATAACCACAATATTTCAACACAAAATAATAATACCATAGCATAATATACGTGAAACCACTTTCAGGAAATCTATAGAAAAATGTAAGAATACTACCTGTAACATGACAATAGTAAATTAAAATGAAAGGACAGTCAAAATCAACACAGCCTTTTTAAAGTACCATTGCTACAAAAGATTAGATAGAAGATTTACAATCAAACCTGATGCAGAAGATTCCGATGTGTAAGCATAACACCTTTTGGATTTCCTGTAGTTCCACTTGTGTATATAAGAGCAGCAACATCATCAGAGTCGATTTCTTCATACACATAGTGTTGCTCTGCAATCAGAATACAAGGTTATGGAGTTGCACCGCACCTTATTACTGTTCCTTTTGATGAAAAATAGTACCACCAACATCTCTCGTTTGCAAATAAATAAATACATAAAGCATATATAGTGAGAAGATTTTCAAGTAGAGGGCTATAAGTGAGCAAAACTAGAAAAATTAAACCGATAGTAAAAGATCTACAAAAACAAGCTCTGTGGAATTTGGAGGTTTCCTCTAAGGTCACCTTAGTCAATTGTAATCAATGGGATTAACATGAATAATTCACTGCAGATTTAAATATCTCATCAAGTAGTATCATCTGATATGTGTAGCACTTCGTTTTTAGATTAGAGCTAAGAAGTTCAAGCTGTTCTTTACACTTAATTTTTAAGGATTTGGGGCCAAAGTTTAGTTGAGTTGGACTTCATTTGAAGGTCTTTGGTGTATTTGATTGGACCTAATGCAAGAATAATAAAAAAGATATTGATGCTTTGCAGCTACAGTGGGACTGGATTGTCATCTGGCATCATTTTGTGGTTCTCACCTGATAAGTTTTCTAAGGGGCTATCTTTAGTGGACATTTAGCGAAAACTGTTGCTTTGATATATATTCCATTTTAATTGCTTCTGTTCTTTTTTCTTTGTCTTGTTGTGGATGGAATATATCATACCTTCTGTTTCTCTTCTTTCTTCTTTCTCTAAGATTTATAGAAGCTCTTGTTATATGAAAGACATAACAGTTGTGGACATCAACATTGATGGTAACTTTTTTTTAAGTATGTTGAGAAAATAGGGAAAGCAAAAGTTAGGGAGAAAAGGAAGGGGACCAAACAAAATAAAATTATTGAAAGACTCAATGATGGTCTGTAAATAAAACTAACCCCTCAACCTCTATCTATACTAAAACTATGACCACACAAAGACACTTATATCCTTTACTTTAGGTGCATTACAAGTAAATCTTTTCTTAATCTACAAGACTTGCCTAAATATTTTAATACCTCTTAACACTCCCCATCAAGCTAAGGCTTTCAAAGCTTGTAGCTTGTTACAAATAAATCCTAGTTGAAGAAAAAAACAAAGAACAATAACCAACTCAAATAAAAGAACTCAACCATTAACTCAAGAACCTAATCAACTAGTACTCAAGTTAACAACATCTTTCGGCAGACAAACAGCTCCAGATTTTTTTTACCTGGTTTCATGAGTAGCCCCATCGACATTCTCCTAGCTGCAACTAGAAAAAAAACCCAGTCACCCACTCAACTGATGTAACTGACGTCTGAACTACTAGAATGATTTTTTTTAATTTATCTTGTAGGTTAGGGTTCAAGGTTAACATTATCTATGCATAATACCAGGTTGAGAAAATAGAGAAAGCAAAAGCCAGGGAGAAAAAAGAAAAAAAAAGAAAGACGAAACAAAAATATGTTATTGAAAGACTCAATGAGGAAGCATACACAAAACTGACCCCTCAACATTTATTTATACTAATACTAAGACCACACATCTTCACTTCTACCCTTGACCTTGTGTGCACCACAAGTAACTATTTCTTAACCTATAAGACTGTCCTAAATCGTTAATACCTCTTAACAGGGTTCATTACAAGTAACTTCTTTTCTTAACCTACAAGCTTTTTATAAATCCTTAATACCTTTAAACAAAATAAAGGTTAAAACTAATATCAAACACAATTATGTCAATATAACTTAAATCTTTTTCCATTTGACCAAACGCTATTAAAAACTCAATACATCAACGATAATGGAGGAAGGAACCATGTACTATTAAATTCTATAATGTCAATGACTGATACTTTCTCGATAAAGAAATTTCCATGGTTTGGAGAGAGAATTGTTTCTAATATATAAAATCTAGAAAATAGACAGTTGACATACTAGAATCATGAGAATCAAACAAGGCCTTGCGACTTTCTCGTCCAAAATCCATGACTTCCATGAAACTAAAGACAGGCAGCTCCATGCTCCTTTCACCAAGCAAGTGTGATTTTTCACCCCAAAGTAGAATAATAAATCTCATGGAAGCCTTAGAATAGAATGTTTGTGCAATCCGGTTAAACATTTCAGGACTGTCCACAGCAAGTGCAACACTGGGTAATAATGGCAGAAGTTAGAAAAGTTCTATTGAGTCATGAAGAATAAAGACTGACCATTTAAAAATATATAGTGACTATGTTAGCATCTTTTGGAGAAATTGTTAAGAGATGTTATCACTTCAAACACATAATCAAAATCATAGAATATGGATGCACAAAGATCCCAGCTGTATTTAACAAGCCGAAAACCTGTATCGCAGTTGTGAGGTGTTATTCTATAGTACTATGGATAATGCTCACTTCCTGATGTTGAATCTTTTTTTTTTTTATCTTTTTTTTCCAACATAATGGGAGGTAACCCTTCCCCTTCATCCCTTTCCTAGTGATGGCAGGACTCTAATAAACCCCCTCCTAGATTTACTTATGCCAGGCAGAGACAGTAAACAAAGAAAGTGTAAACAGGAGGGAAGGGTAGTTGAACTAAGAACTAGCACTGAAGGTTACTATAGATAAAACTGTAACTACAGGTGGTTAGTAGTCTGTTAGTTAACACTGAGTAGATCTATAAAAGGGGCAGAGGCCTCAAGTAAAGATAGGCTGTTTTTAACTAGAAGAGGGAGAGCAGTGGATCTCTTGAATATCCACTACCTTGTATCTTGATTTCTCTATAATACTAAGCATCTCAACGAGTCTCTTGGATTCTGTTTGATAGTTCATATCAAAGTGGTATTAGAGCAGTAGATTCTCGGGAATGGTGAACAAGAAAGTGGAAGGAAGACTGAGTGTTATGGAAGAACAAATGGGTTCAGTAAAGGAGGTGGTGCAAAGGCAATATGAGGCAATACAAGGGGATTTACCAGTGGTGCAAGGGGATTTACAAAGAATTTCAAGACTAGAAAAAAACCTAGAAATGCTTTTAACCAAAATGGACTAAGTGTTACGGGGGCAAGGGTCACCAACGAATGGCCCTGGACCTCAGGCGAGGGTCCCATGGCAGAACCAACCACCGTGTCATCTAATGGCAAAGGGAACCAGAGAAGGAAGGAGCAAAACAGGGAATCGCATGGTAGGAGGTTAGAAATGCCAGTATTCAATGGAGATAACCTCGATGGATGGGTATTTGGGGCTGAGAGGTTTTTCTTGATGAATCAAATGACAGAAGTAAAGAAGTTAAATGTTGTCATCGGCGTGGTTCCAATGGACAGACAGGCATTGAAGGCTCATATGCTTAAGGGCTTTAGACCGTCATAAGAGGCAATGCATGTGAACAATTCTTGGCTCTCTAGCAAGAAAGCACAGTGAAGGAATATCAAAAGAAATTTGAGATCTTAGCAGTGCCATTGAATGAAATTCCCAAGAGCATTTTGGAAGGAAACTTCATCAACGGCCTCAAATCATAAATTAAAGTAGAAGTAAGAATGTTATAGCCAACTAGACTGAGCCGAATCATGGACTTGGCCTAACGTGTAGAAGAAAGTAATACATTAGTCAAGCAGCCCAAACTGCAAACAACCAATTCCTCAAGCCAAAACAACATTTATGGCTCAAATTGGACCCAAAACCCATGGCTACCATTAGAATAATTGGCCCAGAACGAGTCACACCCTAGAGAACAAGGCCAACGTTTAAGAAGCTCACGGATTCAAAGTTAAGGGCGAAACGAGAGAAGGGTCTTTGCTATCATTGTGACGACAAGTATTCATGGGGTCACATATGCAAAAATCGCAAGCTACAAGTATTGGCGGTCGTAGATGAAAGTGTCAAAATTTCCACAACAAAGGAGGAACCAGAGTCAATGGAAATCGAGGAGGTTGAACTACCCTTAAATTCAGTAGTAGGGTTAACGGCGGCCAAGGCAATGAAGCTGAGGGGAAAGATTGACCAACAAGAAGTAATCGTACTCATTGATTCAAAGGCGAGTCAAAATTTTATCTCCATCAAGTTAATCAAGAAGATAAAGATACCTCTGGATTCCACATAAGGATATGGCATGTGTATGGGAATAGGCCTCTCAATTAAGGGAGAAGAGATCTATCGTGGAGTGCTACTATCCCTACAAAAAATAAAAATAGGGGAGGATTTTCTACCCCTGAAACCGGGAAGCTCAGATATCATTCTTGGGATGCAATGGCTAGGATCCTTATGGGGTATGAATGTGAATTGGCAAACATTAACAATGGAGTTCAAATTAGGAGGTATCCCAATCACCTTGCTAGGGGAACTAGGGCTATGCAAGTCTTTAATTTCATCAAAGACCATGATGAAAGCATTAAGACACTTGAAGGAAGGTGTTATAGTGGAACTCATCCATCTAATGGTAGGTGGGAAACAACTCCAACCCCAGAAACATACTCCACCTGAATTGCAATGAGTATTACAAAAGTTTTCAAATGTTTTTCAATGGCTAGGAGGCCTTCCTCCATCCAGAAGTAAAGATCATGCAATTATACTGAGATAAGGAACATGACCAATCAACGTCAGGCCCTATAAGTACCCTCAAATTCAAAAAGATGAAATAGAGAAATTAGTGGGAGAAATAATGGCAGCGAGTACCATACAAAACAACATTAGTCCATTTTCCAATCTTGTTTTACTAGTTCGCCAAAAAGATGGTAGCTGGAAAGTTTGCGTGGACTATCGGGCACTTAATAAGGTAACCGTGTTGGATAAATTTCCAATTCCCATCATTAAGGAGCTATTGGATAAGCTTCAAGAGGACTCCATCTTCTCTAAATTATATCTCAAGTCTAGTTATCACCAAATTCGAATGAAGGCTAGTGATCTTCCAAAAACCGCGTTGCGTACCTATGAGGGTCATTACGAATTTTTAGTAATGCCTTTTGGCCTCACAAACGCACCAGCTATATTCCATGCACCCATGAAAGACATTTTTAAGCCCTTGTTACGATAGTTTATACTTGTATTCTTTGATTATGTCCTCGTCTACAGCAGAGCAATGTCAAAACATGTAAAGAACCTGCGGATAATACTGGGAATCTTGAGGCAGCACTAGCTGTATGCAAATGAAAAGCAATGTGATTTCCACCAACACCAAATAAGGTACCTAGGACATATTGTTTCTGCAAAAAGAATGGCTGCATATCAGAATAAAATCAAAGCTATGATGGATTAGCCAATTCCAACAACAGTCAAGGAACTGAGAGGATTCTTGGGTCTTATAGGCTATTGCCAAAAGTTTATAGCTGGTAATAGCAAGATTGCAAGGCCCCTCACTAAGCAACTGAAGAAGGAACAATTTGGTTGGAACACAACAGCTAAACAAGCATTTAATCAGCTCAAAGCCGCCATGAACGCAGCCTTAGTCCTGACCCTTCCAGACTTCGCACAACCCTTCATAGTTGAAACTGATCCCTTGAGTCATAGGCTAAGAGCAGTTTTGATGCAGAACCAACAGCCCATTGCATTCGATAGTCACACACTTCCCACTCAAGCTCGCTTGAAGTCAGTATACGAAAGGAAGCTAATGGCAATCATCTTCGCTATTCAAAAATGGCGACCATATTTACTAGGAAGGAAATTTTGTATAAGGACTGATCAGCAAAGTCTCAAGTTTTTACTTGAACAACGATTAATCAAACAAGATCATCAAAAGTGGCTTTCTAAGCTGCTAGGGTACGATTTTGACATTCAATATAAACTAGGAATGGATAATACAACAGCAGATGCCTTATCTAGGCACCCTTCCATTCTTGTGCTGCAATTTTTTAGCATAAATGAGCCCTGCGATATATCCACACTGCATGACCAGATTGACCAAGACCACACCCTTTCTCGGATCAAGAAGGCAATTTTGCAAGGAACAACCTATCCAGATTGTTTCGCTCTTGAACAAGGAAGATTATTATTCAAAGGAAGGATGGTAATCCCACAATCTTCTCCTATAAGAGCCACATTACTGCGGGTTTTTCATGACAGTCCAGTAGGGGGCCATCTGGGGTGTTCAAGACCTATCACAGGTTAGCTGAACATTGGTACTGGGTAAGAATGAAACATGACATTGAGACTCATGTAGCAAAGTGTGGGGTATGTCAGCAACAAAAATACTTCTCACCTGTAGGACTCTTGTAGCCACTCCCCATTCCAAACCAAATTTAGGAGGATTTAACTATAGACTGGGTTTGCCAAAGACAGAAGGTTACAACACTATCCCAGTAGTGGTGGATCGCCTTAGCAAATACAATCATTTCATAGCACTACACCATCCATTTAATTCCCAAACAGTGGCTGGGAGCTTTACAAGAAATACTAAGACTACATGGCATTCCTCGTTCCATTGTATCGGATAGGGATAAGATCTTTCTCAGTTTATTCTGGATTGAATTGTCTAAAGTCCAAGGGACTACATTAAAGCATAGCACGGCCTACCATCCTCAAATGGATGGCCAATTCAAGGTAATAAATCGCTGTTTGGAAACATATCTGTATTGCTTCATTACTAGGAAACCTTCTCAGTGGTTTAAATGGCTAGCTTGGGTTGAATACTCTTACAATACCTCATACCATACAACAGCTTGTTTCGCTCTTTTTCGATTAGTTTATGGCCGAGATCCACCCCCTTGATTCGATATGCAATAAGCTCCACCTCATTATCTTTAGTCGACCAACAACTAGAAGAAAGGGATGCAATCATGGATGATTTGAAGATGAAAGCCGTAGCTGACAACAAGTGTAGAGACATCACCTACAATGTGGGAGACCTAGTCTTCATTAAGGGCTTTACAGACAAAAATCATTAGCTAAACGTAGAAATGAGAAGCTCTCACCTAGATTCTTTGGTCCCTACCAGATATTGCAAAGGATAGGCTGGGTGGCCTATAAATTACAACTCCCACCACACTCGACAGTCCACCCAGTCGTCATTGCTTCTCAACCTCGTAAAGCCAATGACACTGCTCTACCAGAAGAACAAATACCCCCTCAGTTGACAGCTGAGTGGGTATTCCTCATGGACCCAGCAGCAATCTTGGGGGTGCGTCCATCCAACCAAGGACAACAAAGTACCCTAGACATCTTTTTCCAATGGAAAGGACTCCCTGCGTGTGATGCTACATGGGAAAGCTTTGATACAATAGCCCACCATTTAGATTTACTTATGCCAAGCGTAGAAGCAAAGCAAATACAGTAAACAAAGAAAGTGTAAAAGGGAGGGAAGGGTAGTTGAACTAAGAACTAGCACTAAAGGTCACTATAGATAAAACTATAACTATAGGTGGTTAGTAGTCTATTAGTTAGTTAACAATGAGTAGATCTATAAAAAGGGCAAAGGCCTCAAGTAAAGATAGGCTGGTCTTAACTAGAAGAGGGAAAGCAGTGGATTTCTCGAATATCCACCACCTTTTATCTTGATTTCTTTATAATACTAGACATTTCAACGAATCTCTTGGCTCTGTTTGATTCATTTCTGAGTTAGTTCATATCAGATTCAATCCCAAGTCTTGGTACTTAGTGTAAGAGATTTTACTAGTTAAACCAATTGATACCTTCTCCTAATGTTATTTAATTTTAATTATGTCAATATTACTTTCTTTGGAACACTTTTGCAAGAAAATTTTCTTTTATATTGAAAGAAATCTATAAGTATTTAATACAAAACACATAATAAGTCACAGTTATGGCTAATAAGAGAATAATGTCACAATAACAAAGTTGAGACACTAGTGCCACTAAAAATCTCACTAGACATTTCTGATGCTGGCCTTTCTGCACTTAAATGTGGAAATGGACAAGAGGAAGCAGGCACATAACTTATAATACAAACTTTATAATAAGACAACCAAGCTATCAAAGCGACGTGAGTATCAATTACACATAGATGAGACATTATACACCTTGATCATTGTATGAATTACAAGCAACATAGACAAACACCTTACTCAATACATGTTGCACATTAAAGTTGAAAGGAATTACAAAGTAGACTAGTGTGCACTACATACAGTTTGTTCAATGTACCAAAACGATGATGTGTGCTGTTCAACATTACAAAATAAATGTACAGATAAACCATATGAAAATCTTAGTGTCTGTTAGAAATCATAATAACTTCAGGTAAATAGACAAACTCCTTATCAATTGTCAAAGATTGGTCCAGCATGATGGTGACCTATCTTAATAAGTTTACAGTGTTCAATGTGTACAAAAATTTAAGATTATAACAATCAAACAGACAATACACATTGCACATCAAGGCTGGATGAAATCATGAAGTTGCCAAGTTTACACTAGATACAATGTGTTCAAATAGAAATACTAATCAAACCTTTCAGAGTGGTTGTATATTTTCAATAGCTCTTCAACTGATGATCTTGAACCCCTTACCACATTGATTGCTCCACTTGCCATCATACCTAGACTAAAAATGTAGCATGGATGAGATATATATATATATATTATGAAAGGAAAGGAAGGTGAGCACATTAGATAGAGAGGAAACAAAGTTTACTATACATGTTTTGCTTATCTTTTTCTTCGAAAAGAAAAAAAAATGAAAAGAAAAAAAAAATTAACTGATAATTAGCCTCTGAAACAGGTTAACTACATCCTCTAAGCAACATGGTGGCCTCTTATTCACCATCTGTATATAGACTCAAGAGTAATGCTCTTTATGAAAATCTTAGATGCACAAATCTTTCACAAGAAAAAGTAACTTTCATAAAAAAGTGCAACTAGCAATTTCCTAAAATTAATATACTGACTATGCATTATTCTCACCATTTATGCAATAATGTCATGGATATTACAATTATGCCTACCTTGATCTGCTATAAGCCACCGACATGAATTATCAGCAAAAAGTGCGACCTTCTCATCTGGTCTTACTCCGATAACTCTCAAGCCTTCAGCGAAATCCAAAATTGACTGCTCCAACTGAAATTTTGATATGAAAGAAAAGCATAAGAAAGCTATAAACAAATCAGCATGGCAATTTATCTTCTAATGAAGCATTGAGAATAGCAGATGTCCATTATAACCTCCGAAGCTCCAACACTTTGAGAGAGGATCCATATTACCATGTGTCCCATTGAACACATATGAGATGCAGACACTGTTACATCAGTCCTACTTCCCAAGTCGGGCATGAGTTGGTAACTATTTTCCTTACAGGACTTTCCTAAATTCTTAATACCTCTTTACAAGATAATTCTGTTTTCAACCTACAATTGTTTCCTAAATTCTTAATACCTCCTAAAATTTAGGAAGTTGTCATCATATGCCCACCATCAACAAATTTTACCATAGGTCATTGGTTAAACCTAATGGTTGTTTTTCAAAACTTCGGCATAGGAGATAATTATTTACTATCAAACTATAGAAATTGCATGAAAACCTACTGCATTCTAGGACTTTCTTTTTTGTCTAGAACATTTTCCTCTATTATTTATCTACATGAAAATACACCCCAGGATCATGCATTACCCCAATCATTACTGTATTCCAAGAAAAAAGATATAACCATTTACATGCCATCAACCTAAAAAACAAATTTTCTCTTTCTTAAATATAAATTCTAAGGACTAATTTACATATTAGAACAAACAGCCACCATGTTGGAGATATGAAACCACCAAAGATTCTAACAACATTTTCAGAATATGGAGATCATGATTATTAAAAAAAATTGCCAAAGAGACAAAACACCAAAATAAAAAGGACCTCTTTATATGTGATAGTTGAAGAAGGATCATGATATGGATCCACTAAGGCTACTTGATCCCCATACTTCTCTGCTGAAGATCTCCAAATGTCAGGAACAGCTTTCCACTCATCTGACGCCATGGCACCATTACCAGAAAGCAACGAGCTTTCTAGAAAAGGGGAGTATCTTCTTATCTGCAATTTCTCTGTCTACATGTAAAAGTTTGTGGTCAGAAGAAAAAAAGAAGAATGTTATAACAATCATGATATTGAAATTTAACACCCACTAAACACACTTGCTATGTGAATATTGCAGGCCTGTTTGTAATAGCTGTTTGACACAAAGAAAGTGACATTACGACAATTCATTCTTTGTGTCTGGAAAAATGTGATGGACAAATTATGAAGGTGAGAAGGTTATTCTTTGAAAATTGGATTAAGCCACTTTCTAAATGTTAATTTTACACCAAAATTATTTTCTGATCCAAATCTTGAGGCATTTTATACTTGTCTACCTAATTTCATTTACTTTGAAGATCACTTTTTTCCCTGATAAGTTTCTCCTATATATATATTAAAAAAAATGTTACTTAATAGAATACACTCAATTAAGTAAGCAATTTTACCACCATAATAAAAATTAAAATGCAGCAGCAAGAAAAAGGATGATCATGTTAACATGGGAAACCCAATGAACTCTTTAGCTGCCAAGTGGCTTCAATCCATTCTTGCCTTTTGTCCATTCTGTTGATGGAGGCTCCAAGCAGAATTTGAGGATGTGAAAAGAAGCACAATTGTGTTGTTGGTCACAGACCAAGCTATGCCTTGTTGTAATGATAATGTGAAACAACTAAGCTCTGTTTCTAACATTCTTTATTAGGAAGATATTCAAGGAAGAACCAACTTATGAAAAAGTTAGCTGCCACAGATGAGCATGCTAAAACCTATTGGACAGCTGGCTTTAATTTAAGCTTGTGAAGTATCAGCCATCCCTATGATGTATTTCATTCTTCCTCAAATTTTTTATTCAAGGCACCTTATATATGGCATGAGAATTTTAAGAGCTATTTTGATGGGTGGAAAATTCCCTTTCTTTCCAAAAGAGGCAAGAGTACTTTGATGAATAAAGTATTATACAGCTTGAGCACATAGAATGTTTTTATTCCCTATTCTGTCATTGGTAAGCAAAAATCTTATTCGAGAATTACAGAAAGATTTCTTAAGGCAAGGAAAGGATAGCAATTCAGATGTCAATTGCAAATTGGCAAGAAATACCTTCCTCTATGTCTAACTGCAGTTTAACAAATGTATATAAACAGCAACAAACAGACCCAAGCATTGTAATAAGAACAGATGTAAAGACAAAGCTCTACTACAGTGTCAAAGATCCAAAAGACTTAGTGCCTGGGTAAGAAACCAAGCATAAGTTTTAATATCCAAACCTAACATTATGTCCATCTTAGATCTCATGGAAACCAATCCAGCCTTTAATATGGGTGCAAAAAATAGTTGGATAAAGCTTAGTAAATATCATATGGGAGCACAAATGTAGGAAATCCTTCAATAGCATTTCAACCACTCCTATAATCGATTAACCGAATTGTTCTCCTTTATCCACATCATTCAAAGCTGACCAGAACTTTCCATCTGCAAAAGTCATCACATACACACTCCTCACTCATTCTTCCCCATTTAAAATTACAAGGTAAAGTAAGTCAATCACAAAGTACTGGGCCAAACTCCACCTATCCTTTTGATTTGGCCCTTGGCCTAACCAATCCACTACAGAGTATCTCAATGCTCTGCCTTAGATTGCATCAAATGATATTACCAAACCAGAAATGCCAGAAAAACTAGACTTGTATGTTCCAACATATTTTGAATTAATTAAAACACAAAGGGACACCACATTTCAAGTTCCACTTGATTACAATTGTCCCACATTAGGAAACCTCCTGCAGTAACATGAGAATTAATTTACATCCAATTCTCTAATGCTAAAGTAGAAATCTAAACAACCCTGTATTGTAGAATTTTGTCCTTCGGCTTATCCCAATTCTACCTTTCAGCTGATGTTTTGCAGAACCATTCACACCATCAATGTTTCATGACATAAATTTAGCTTTATCTTGGACACTGTTAGAAGGACCTAACCCTTTATGGTTTGTTTGCTTGATCTGTCTTCTCTAGCATCTAGACAAATTGGGAATTCTGACTCTCATATGCTTCAAAGTATACCATAACAATGGCTTAAGGCTTTACCTCATCTAATTCATCCATGTGCCATCAATCATCAATAGGTAAATATAAGTCCATGATCTTCCTCTAATTGAGCCAGTCAAAGATCCACATTTCTTTATGACAAGACTCATTTGCAGGTATTTCAACAATCTTCCACCCCTTAGCACAGACAGAACAGGCAAACCAAGCGATTGAAGTTGAGTCAGTTTATATGGACAAACCTGATTCAAGAAACTTGTCTTATCTTTCTCAAGCTATTCTGTCAAACATAATTTCTCTAGCCTTTACAGCTTCACAGCCAACTTGAATATTGACCATCTTTATAGTTAATATATTGCAACCAGCCATTCTAATCTAGCCGTAATTTAGTGCCAGAAATCCATCATCTGTTCCCTCATTTTCTGCATGGCTCCTCTTTTATTATGAGTGAAATTTACTGAGAGATCTTTTGTTTTCCCTTCCTCATAAATCCTCCATGTATACCAAAACAAAATTAAACTACAGAACCTTCATTGGCAAATACTGCAGCAAACAAAAAGAATTTAACAAATGTACTCAAACAACCAAAATTCATATCCACTATCCAGCCAAGGCCAACTTTGCATGAAAACTAGCATTCTATTATATGATCAGTAAAGCACAATGTCTCATGCAGTCACTTATCCTCAACTATTCAAATAGTAATGTAAATTGGAAAGCAATAAAATCCATAATTTGAATTTCTGGGATTTTATTGAAATATAATTCAGAACCAAAAAATGAAGCGAAAACGTGTTGGCGCCAAATGGGTAATAAAGAACTACCTCGGATTGGCAAAACACTCGAAAATGACAAGCTCGGCCGCCGACAAATTTCCTGCGAGAAACTTTGATCCTGCTGAATTTGTAGCGAGTGAAGAACATTGGAAGAGTATTCCCAGAACCAGAAAAGGTCAAACAACACTTATAGTTCACAGGAATCGTCGTCATTTGATTAGCAGAAGCAAAAGAAGAAAGCAGGTTCATCAAAACTCAGTGCAGAAGAAACACACAATAAATTGAAGTGGTAATTATAGAGACAGAGACGGAGTCACAATCAAGAGATAAAGAGGGAGATAAGTGGGCCTGTGAGAGTAGTTGAAGTTGTAGTAGTCGAAGCGTAGTTGTAGCTGTCAAAGCCAAAGGTAAGGATCTCGAACTCTCCGCTGCTTAGTTTAACATGGCCGACACAACAATCAGAATGGGATTTAATGAGTGATGACTGAAGATTTGTGACTTTCTTGAGTGATGATGATGAGATCAAAGGATTTAGATGTCAACGTTGTTGGCCATTTTTGTTTCTATCCGGTCCTCACTATTAATTATACATTTCGGCACCCGTTATCGTTTCGAGGGAAACCTTGATATGCTGTTGGATTATTGTAATTCTTAAGCTAATCAGTAATCATTACATTTGAGGATCAAGAAATTCTAATGTGAATCCTGATTTGAAGCATAAATCATGGGCCCAATTCAATTGTTATCCACCAACTTATGCCCTTATCGATGTAAAAAAGCACCCATATTTCAAATTTAAAAAATTTGTACCTTTCATGTTAATTAACCATGTTATTGGTGGCTAGCAATATTGTTTATATATTTGTATATTTATATATATATATATATATATATATATATATATATTATTTATATTCTATTATCATCATTGTTTTATAATACATTAATAATTAAAAATATAAATATAAATAAAGTGTAAACAAATAATATAAAATAATATTATTGATTTATGTGTTATTTTTTTTATTATGAAAAATGTAATTACATTCTTTAACAAATCATATTTTTGTAAAGACCCTCATGTAGACATGTACTATAAAAAAAAGTCAAGACATCAAGTTTTAAACTTTTGACGCTTGGATTTAATCCCTTTTGTCCAAATTTATGGCAATGCAAGTGTTATAAATTATGGTTCATTATGTATGAGTCTATATCAAATTATAAGTCTAAAGTGTACATCAAATTTTAAATTTGTATATTAGTATTCTTGTATCATTTCAATTTAAATGGAATGGAATGGAATAAATTCAACGACTTGAAAGTTTTGGATTTTATTTTTTAACTTTTATAATTGACCAAAGTTCACCCAAAAAGTTCATAATTTTGAGGGTATGTAAATATGTATACAATCTTTCTCTTTTTATTATTATCATTAACTTCAGTAAGCTGGCGGAAGATACCTTTATCATCACAAACAGATGTTTATGATATATATTGGATAACTATTTTTTATAACACAATTTTAAAAGTAATTATTACCTCTAAAATAATACTTTTGTGGTTATAAAAATCAAAGTGTAAGTTAAGTACGTAAATAATAAATAATAAACTATTTACTCACTATAAAATATGAATATGACATTATGAATTATCACTTAGTAAAATAACATCTAATTCAAGTTCAATAACCACTTTAGCAAATTAAGAGATGTGGTTACTTCACTTAAGTAGCAAATTTAGGAAAAGAAAATTAAATTGGCACTAGGTGTAGGATACTTTACCATCACAAGTAGATGTTCACCGTCAGATAACTATTTTTTATAACACATTAACTACTCCTTATAACTTAATAACCATTTAAAAAGTGGTTATTACCTCTAAAATAGTACTTGTGTGATCATAAAAATTAAAGTGTGAGTTAAGTATGTGAACACTAAACTATTTACTGATTATAAAATAAAATGTAGATATTACATTATGAATTATCGCTTAATGAAATAACATCTAATTCAAGTGAAATGACCACTTTGTTAAATAGTGCTGAATAAGTTACATTTAATTAAAGTGGAACATTTACTGGTTATTGTATTATTGCATATGTTTAGCTCGAAACAGCCTCCCTCTTTATCCTTCATCATTATCACCTTGAGTTAACTTCTGCAAAAGCACAGGAGATCATATATATATATATTCAGCATACTGCAGATAGAGAAATTTAAAACACATGTACATCAAATTTATTGAAGTAGTTGTCTTCATTTCATTTAATGCATTAGTTTGGCAAGAGTTTTCATGTTTCAAAAACTATACATAAATCCAATTTCAACTTGTGAAACTTACCATGGTGATGCCGTGTAAGATAACACCATATTGCTACCTTCAATTATGTATGTCAATAAAAAAATTTCTCTAAACTATACCTTGAAACATTGAACCAAGCAGCAACATCACTGTGGAAATGAGCAGCAAGTGTTGAGAATATTTAGTGATACAGTTGCAATAAAATATAAAGAGGGTGCATCAAAATTTTAACTTGCTCTACTTACACCAGATTTCAAATTAATAAAAGTATTTAAAGTCTCAATGAGATTAGCCTACAAGCCAAGAAAAATGGGTTTATAAAAGGGATGCCTAGAGGCTAGAGCCTTAAGCAATGCTCCATCCCTAAAAACATTTCTTGATTAAGGTATTTTATATACTTCAGTCAGGGTAGACATGTTTGATTTACATGTTTAGGAATTATTGAGCAATCAAGTCATGGGTTTGATAAATAGAATCCAGAATTGGGTATATCTTGAGAGAGGACATGAAAAGTTTATCTTGCTCTTTTCTTGGAGACTAGTGTCCTAAATGACATAAAACAACACAAAGTAAGAACTAAGAGCAAAATGTAAGTTGAAGTTGTTTTCCATCATTTTAT
>JASKGM010000007.1:8543338-8659438 GCA_034509205.1 Ceratonia siliqua
TTATACGAGCCCATCATAAATATTTAAGAAAGGTTATTTTTGTCATATATGCTTTTGCTATTTATAATTTTAAATATAGTATAGATAAAATGTATTACTAACTAGTAACTTGTAAGAGATCATGAAAAGTAGTTAATTTTTTTTTAATTCTTCATTGTTTAAAATATTGATTCAAACTATTAAAGACGTTAAAAAAATGCAAAAATATACAATGCCCATATGCTAGTAATGTATAATAAAAGATGCCCCACTTTTACCCTCCTTACTATGTTTTGTAACTAGAAGTTGATAATATTGATGCATTAACCATGTGTCCATTTTATAAATCCCTCTCCTGCAATCTCTGCTTTAGGCCTTTTTGGATCCCAGATGGTTTGTGAGTGACTGAGCGTACACTTCCTGAAAGGCGCTTTATACGCATCTGATTTTGCAGGACACTAACTGTGGTTCATACATAATAAAGGGGGAATTGCAGTAAGCTATATTTGATTAGAATAGGTTAGACCTTTGTGGGTACATACATATATATAATATGCATTCCTGATTGTTGCCTTGTGCTAAAATCTCCAATGCATTTCAGTCAATGTTTATGATTTTTGTCTACTTGCAAACATATATGCCCTTATTTTGTCTCTTTGGTTGTACATGTTTTCCATCGAACATCTCTACTCTATGGTTTGATCTGATGCATATCAGAAGTTTCCTTCAAAGTTTGTTTGATTAAAATTTTGGTGGGAGGGGTAAGTTGAGTAGGTGTTTTTGCCCATTTGGGAAGGTGGAGAGGGAAGAGGAGAAATCTCATTTGTCCTTGGTGACTTGGATTATCTATATAAAGCAAAATAATTTTATGTGGTTTTTTGGAAGGATATTCAAGTTGATTGGCTTTTTGTGATCCATCAAACAGTTCGTTCTCTCCAATCTGATGCACCGGCTGTTATTGATGGTGAAGCTTTACTGGCATCAACAGAACCAGGGAAGTCCAACTTGACCAACCCAAAAGCTGCACCTGAGGGACAGCGATCTGAAAAATCAGAAATGTTTGAACCACCATCTTTCATGACTTTGGTTGAACCTGGACATGTGGTTGGTCCAAAAGCCGCTGCCTCAGAAGTCCAGAAGGGACAGAACCCACAACAATCAAATTCTAACTCTTCACAGGCTGGTTGGTTTCCCACCCTAACTCAAGTTGTTAATGATTCTCAAGGGAGAAAGAAGAATGAAGAAATTATAGCCAAGGTAACCAACTGGAGCACCAGTAAGCAACACACGCCTCTGAAGAGCCTTTTGGGTGAGGCTGCCCGTAGCAACAAGCCAAATTCTCCAAAATCAGAAGAAAATCTAGCAAATCAGAAAAATGGTAAAGTACAGAAAGATAATGGTTCTGGATTGACAACTGTAAACTCCATTCTAGGTCCTGAATCTCCTGCAGCTCAGGCTTTGAAAGGAGATGCTGGAAAAGAATGGAACTCCCCAGCAAGATATCCTGCAGAAATCAAGAGAGAAAAGAGAAAAGTCAAGAACAGACCATACTGGATACAATTTGTATGCTGCTCATCTGTGGATCCTCAATGAAGTTAAGGTAGAAGACTGCTAGGTGGTGATAACTGATAACATCCCAATGCTTTCCACACTGATCAGCTTATTAATTCTGGTCATTGTCGTGCTGTTTGTGGTACGGTCAGTTTTTAGTAACTTCACCATAGATTTTAGTGCATGTTTTGTTCATTTCTCTTGGTCTCCGTAGCCTCTCCTAGTATGGTTGTAAATTTGGTGGATCTACAGTTATATTATTTTACCAGTATGATCTTGCTACACATCGTTTAACATGTCATATTATGGCTTGGATGGGGATTTTAGGGACATGGTGTGGTATAGATGAACCAGTTTTGCCTTTCAAAAGTTTCTTGTCCAATGGTAACCCAGCCATTACAAGTGTGTCATTTGTGAACTTTGGCTTATACTCCCTGTAGAAGTTCAGAAAATGTCATCATACGAGAGATTATGTTAAGGAAGGAGACTACCACGTGAAAGACTAGTGGGACAGTGGAAAATGAGATTTAGTTTGTTATATCTCAATGGGCTGCAGAGACAAATGAAAGATTGGCCTGTAGTAATTTTGGAAAATATGAAAGTATTTTTCTAAATATTAAATTAACTAGGTAGTGCATGAAAAAATAATTAGCCTTTAGAAGTTGGAGAATATTTGTGATACAAAGAAGAGACAGTAAAAATCTGTAAAATAGAGGGTGAGAAAAATAAGGAAAGTAGGGAAAGCAATAAGAGTGTATTTATAAAAAAAATTGAAATATTTAGATTTGACCATTTTGAACCAAAATCCATCAATGAAAAAATATTTTCAGTATATAAAATTGTTTATTTTATCATGCATCATATTGGAGATGCTGTCACTAACAGTAAAACTGATGCAGTCAAATAGCAAAATCAACTTATATCATGGTTTAATATGAATATCTTTTTTGGAGATCCTGGTTTTGATATTTCTCTAAAGAAAAATGGGATTGTTTAGTTAATCATTATTCTTAAAACAAATGCCGTTGTGATTTGTGATGATAACAATTATATGTAGAATAATATAGATACAAGTAATATCATTTATATAAATTTTACTTATAAATTATGCAGAAAATTTTAAATTAGCTGTATCTAAATTCAAGTTACTCTACTTTTTCAAGCCAAAAAACCAATTAAACTTTTTCTTCAAAGAAGAAAAGAAGCAGATAAATAAGACAAAATTAGAGAAGAATAGAAGCAGAGAAATAAGACAAAATCAGAGAGAATGCGAATGAGATATCATCACTGGTTCACTATTGGTTGGCTGCAAAAGAACTACAGTTACCTGGAAATAGGATGCGTCTGCACAAAGGGCAAGTGTCCTGGTTCTCATCCAGCCTTCTATCCGAGCACTCTTGGTGAAATAAGTGACAGCAATTTGATATTCTCTCTGATCTTGTGGCTATCTTTAATGATGCTCAAGCAAACAGCGCATACCACTTGTTCTTTTTCTGCTTCTAATCCAACACACAATCTCTCCAACATCTTCTTGTACTCTATAATGGGAAGCCTCTCCTTTATCATTGACGTTAGAACATGAGCTGGGATTAGAGTTGGTGATAATAAACCTTCCAGTATTAGGACATGGCTACTCGAGGAAGTGGAAGTTTCTGCAGAAGAAGGAGGAGGAGCTTGTTCTGATAATAAATCCAGATGAATAGATGATCAAGTGCCATCAGAACAATGAATTTTGTTTGGTATAGCAGGCCTGAGAGGAACTTGATGCTTTTGAACTCAGGCATCATAATTCTGAGCCAAAGGAACCCCATGAATATGATGGAAAGAAGAGAGAAGAGAGAAGAGAGAAGAAGAAAATGGTGATGCAAGACTTGAGAATGATGTTGGGGGAAGGAACTGCAACTATATATATATGGTTCCACGGAACTAAATTTCGTTCCGAGCTCACTTAGAAATGAAAATGAAGAAGATTTCAAATAATTTTAAATAATAAATTTTTAATTTTTAATATAATAATAATGATAGAAATATCTATAATTAAATAATTATTTTCTTATTTAAATAATAATAATTTTTTTAAAAAAATAATATATTATAAAAAAATATATTTTTAATTTAAATTTATAAAATAATAATAAATTAATAAAAATAAAAAAAAATTTATAAGAAGAAGTTAAAAATTATAATTTATTCTAATAAAAAAAATTTCATATTTAAAATTATTCATTCAACTTTAAAAATATTTTTTTAATAATTATATTTAAATATAAAATAATTCTTTCTTAAAAAAATTTTTTTCCTACATAAATAAAAAAAATATTATCTAATTAGTTTAAATTATTTTAAGAATAATCATTTTTTTTTTAGTTGTTTCTTAAAATAACTAAAACAAATAACAAATAAAGCTGCCATAGCACAGACCCATTCTTTATCAAACACACGCTCAACGACGACAACCTCCTCTAGAGAAGTTTCATCAGTGACGTGAAGGAATGATACCCGAGAACTTGGAATTAGAAGCATCTAAATGGAGAGTCTAGTAACTCAGGGCCACACTCACCCCCTCCACCTCCACCTCCACCTCCACCCCAAGTGCAGAAGAACAAAACCTTGTGAAAACGTCTTCCTTCTAGCGCAATTGAGAAAACCCTTCACCAAATTCCCATCTCTCACCACTCAAATTCGTCTCCCCTCTGTCCATTTCTCACCAACAGATACAGTTTCAGATAGCACTTCCATAAAGCATAAAACCCTTCTTGTTGAGACTTACCATGAGCATCGCAGACTCAAAATCTTACTGCAAAAACTGCAGAAGAAAGATTCAAGCCCTCCGCATATACTCAGAGAAGATGGAGATTGGTCCAAAGACTATTTCTGGGCCGTCGTCAGGTTCCTTAAACATGCCTCCAGATCTAGCGAAATTCTTCAGGTTCTCTCTCCTTCCAACTTGTTCAAGCTGATACTTTGGGAAGTTACCCACCTTAAATACTTCCTCTTTGCTATGTTTTCTTTATGTTTGGATACTATATAAAAATGGGTTTTAATTGTATTGGGCTAAAATGGTTACTTTTAATTCTTATCGTGGCGCTATTGTCGTATCAGAAACTCAAGGATTTGGGTTAAATTTTTAGACATTCTTTCAGTATTCAATCATGAAAATGGGAAACTGAAGAGGCGTGTCGTTCTATCTTTCCTTGTTTTTTTTCCCTCTTTTTTTGTTGTTTATCAACTTGCAGTGATTGATTCCTTGGAGTATTTGAATAGGTATTTGATATGTGGAAGAACATTGAGGAATCACGGATTAGTGAGTTCAACTATAATAAGATAATATGTGTGTTGAGTGAAGAAGGAATGATGGAAGACGCGGTATCTGCGCTGCAGGAGATGAAATTTCATGAACTCAAACCTTCTTTGGGCACCTACAATCCAATAATTCATGGTTTCTCCAGAGAAGGTAAATTCAGTGATGCTTTGTATTTTCTTAGTGAGATGAAAGCATTCAGTTTAATGCCTGACACCGAAACCTATGATGGTTTAATTCAAGCCTATGGGAAACTTAAGATGTATGATGAGATGGGCATGTGTGTGAAAAAGATGGAGTTGGATGGATGTTCTCCTGATCATATGACTTATAATATACTTATCCGAGAATATTCACAAGGTGGGCTGCTCCAGAGAATGGAAAAAGTGTATCAAAGAATGCTTTCCAAAAGAATGCAGGTGCAGTCTTCTACTTTGGTTGCAATGCTTGAGGCTTATGCCAGATTTGGGATAGTTATAAAGATGGAAAAATTTTATAGAAAACTTTTGGACTCAAAAACCCCTCTAAAGGATGATTTGATTAGAAAACTGGCTGAAGTTTATATAGAGAACTACATGTTTTCTAGATTAGAGGACTTAGGGCTTGACCTACGGTCGACATTAGGTGGGACTGACCTTGTATGGTGTCTGCGTCTCCTTTCTTACTCATGTCTTTTGAGTCGAAAAGGTATGGATACTATTGTTCGAGAAATGCAAGAAGCCAAGGTTCACTGGAATGTTACTGTTGCAAATACTATCATGCTAGCTTATCTGAAGATGAAAGATTTCAAGCACTTGAGAATTTTGCTTTCTCAATTGCCAACCCATCAGGTGAAGCCTGACATGGTCACTATTGGAATTCTATTTGATGCAACTAGAATTGGTTTCAACGGCAGTGGAGCTTTAGAAATGTGGAGAAGGATGGGCTATCTTCACCGGGTTGTAGAAATGAAAACAGATCCTTTGGTCCTTACTGCATTTGGGAAAGGTCCTTTTCTTAAAAGCTGTGAAGAAGTGTACTCTTCCTTGCACCCAGAAGATAGAGAAAGGAGAACATGGACTTATGATGGCCTCATTGATTTAGTGTCTGAACATATTGAAGGTAGTATCAGCTGTAGGAAACCCAAGTAAGTTCCCAGCTTTGGTCTTTGCGAAGTAAAAGAAACAGGATGCACATATTTGTAATGTCTCACTTCCCATTGTTTTAGTTATTATGAAAAAAATTATAATGGGGTTATTGCGGAGCGAATAAAACTTGCATTTCAGGGATATTGGAAATTCTCTTTTAATAGGCTGAGAATTCAAGGATAATGAAGCTATGAAGGAAATATCAAGCATTATTATTGCACTGCTGTTCAAAGATTATGAGCAAAAATGTTTCATTTCTCTATCTATTCATTGTATTCAATCTCCTTACATGCTGTGTAGTAATCTCAAAATTTTCTGTTTCATTGCATATAGTTTTTGACTCAATGGGTTTCTTTGGATTTTGACAAGTAGTTGGCCAATTGATAAATCTTAAGCTGGTTGACATAGTAGTGTCTCCATTATAGGTGGTCTGAAGAAGCACCATTTGATCTGATAATTCTTCGATTTGTGAGAAATGTCTAGTTGCTGGAGTGGTTAGAATGTGCAGATATGTGTTTCCCTGTAGCATGCTTATTTTTCTTAATACCACTGTATTATTTCCTTGTGAAAGTTACTTGTACAAGTCAGTATTTTGAGGAAACATTTTGGTTTCGCTTGATGTCAGATCGTTGTTAAGAAGTAATAAAAGTTCTGCCCTAAGTGCTGTTATTAGTTGATATTGTGGATCGCATATCTGCTGATCAGGTTGACCTGCCAGTAAGGAACAGAAAATGTTTGTTTGGATTGAGGGGATTGACAGGAAAGAAGACAGAAAAAAAGGAAGCGGTTATTTACTCTCCCTTGTTTGGGAGTTTTTCTTGACAGTGTAGAAAGTAGCTCAAGATTTTTTTTTATTTTCAGTGTCAGTCTTTGACCCTGCCTGCAACTTTTCTGTCATATGCAACAGGTGACTCGCCACCTCATCTCTGAAATTTTTTGTCTACGGATCTTGGGATATTTGGTCTATCATGGAACATTGGTTTTTTAGTTATATTTTGTCTTCTTTGAATCATCAGAGTTAGTTGATGATTTTCTATTACTTCTGTTGTGTGCTTGTGTGTTTGAGATGATATCCAAAATGGATTGGTCCGTTTCTATGGTCTCAACCTGTGTATTTCAAATTTAGAAATGTTAATATGGGATTAAAATTGCAATTTGCATTTATTGAGGTGTCCGTTTAGTCTATGTATTCGACTGAACAACGTTAAATTGGTATTGTTCCATGTTGTTGCCATACTCTGAAGTGAAAGGTCACTTTTAGGATGACCTGTATGTCCTTAGAATCTTCTAGCTACAGCGAATTCTTTTCCGTCAATTTTTCTTCACTGCTAATCTCTTCCCAAATTTATGGTAAAGCTTATTGTAATGAGTCCTACAAGTCTGATCAGTCATAGATAAATCTTATGTTATATATATATGCCCACGTCTTAATTGAATCTCTTTGTGATATATCTTATGTTATCTATTAAAATGATAAAGGTTTAATTTAATTTTTTATGAGTAGTTATTATTATATCACCTACTTTTATATTTTATGAATAATTATTAGCAAACGGAGGACTTATTTTGATTAAAAGAAATCTGCATAGCTACAAAAATGGGTGAATGATTTCAATATGTAAAAATCATTCTAATTGAATTAAGTTCTTTAAATGAATGAGTCAACGAAAAATATTTATTTGTAATTGAGTGAAGTCCTATCTATCAATGAAAAAGATATAAAGAATAAAAGACTTAATTCAATTAGGAATGAATATGCATGCATTGTCTTTGGTCCCAAGCAATTCCATCTTTCCAACGCTGTCATTAGATCATTGGACTTGGAATAAGGAAAGTCTTTTATCTCACTAAACAAAAGCTTTCCTATATTGAAATGTTTCAGTTTTTGCTAATATAATTTTTTTCAATATCTTAAATCTATCACAGTTTCCTTATATATTTATATATAATTTTTCTTGGCTTCTTTTTTTATTATATATATATTTTAAATTTTATTATATCCAGAAATATAAAATATTGAAAGTCAGAATTTAGTTGTATAATAAAACTAAACATAATAAAGTTTTTTATAACTAAAATACGAAAAAAGCAGAATTATTCATTTATCGATTTTTTTAATAATCTTTATAATATTAAAATAGCTTTAGAATAGTCACAACTATTATTTAAATTATAATAATACATATTTGTATTTTATTTGATTCTAAATTACTTACCGACCAATATAATATATATATAAAAATAATTTATTAGTCTTTTTTTGGATTCTATTTTTTTAAAATTAATATTTTTTTTACCAAAAAATGTAGAACATTTTCCTTTTTTTCAGAATAATCACAACTATAATTTAAATGATAATAATAGGTATTTTATTTTATTGGATTTTCGTTTACTGACCCACCAATATAATATATATAGAAGGCATTAGCATTTTTTTAATTCTATTTTCTTTATTTTTTAAATTTATATTTTTTTTATAAAAATATAGAACATTCCTTTTTTATTATATTTTTAATAAAATTAATTTATTATATCCTTAGATATAAAAAATTGAAAGTAAGAATATAGTTGGAGAAAAGTAAAATTATCAATTTATCAAAAGTTTTAATAATCTTGAAAAAACATATTCTGAATAGTATTATTTAAATTATAATAATAGGTAAATTGAATCATTTAAATAAATTATAACATTATTTGATCTTATAAAAATAAAATTTTAAATATTTCTTTTATAATAAGATTACATGACTAGTTATTGTATAAAGTTATGATACTAAAGATTTTGACTTCAAAATAATAAAATTCTTTACGGTTTGAAAATAGCATTCATCATAATTTCCTTATTTCATAAGGTGTCGTACCAGCACCCTCTCTATATATACATATAACATCAGCAAACCAATGTCAAAAGCGCTCTCCTTTTCTCTTCTCCCCTCTTCAAATTTCTTCTTCTCTCTTTATTGATTCAGCCATGGCATTATGTGATGATGTAATAGTTGAGATATTCTCATGGCTACCTGCAAAAGCAATTTACAAGTTCAAGTCAACCAGCAACTTCTTCTCCATATTTTCAGCAGAAAAATATTTTGCTTTGAAGCAAGCTCATAACTCCTTTCGTAAGGATGATTCTGGCTTCTTCCTTCAACCAGAAATCACTCAGAGGCATAATGCCACGACCGAGTTTCATCCCTTACTTGCAGAAAGTCTATCTTCTGGTGTGTGTAATAATTTCTGGGAGTTCTTGGAAAACTCAGCTAGAATCATTGGTTCTAGTAATGGTTTAGTTCTTTGTCGTAGTACAAGAACAAGCGAGTTATTTATTTGCAACCCAGTAACACAATCATGGCAGCCTATTCCCACTTCAGATTATCTACAAACAACCCCATATGCTAAACTTCATACAGTATTTGAATGTAATCCTGTAAGCCTTGATTCAAATGACTACAAGATATTTATTTTTGAACCTTCAAATGACTGGTCATTATATTATGACATCAAAGTTTATTCATCTGATGAAAGTATTTGGAAAGCACCTAAAACAAGATTTTTCACTGGTTCTAGATGTTTGAGATTTGACATGCATGTACTTCACAATGGAGCCCTTCATTTTATTTCGGATTGTTTTCCCTTTCTTAGCAAAAGGAGCCCTTATTTCAGACCATATATAATGGCCTATAATCTTGAAAATGGTGAATCAAGAATGCTTAAGCTGCCAAAAGATGCCAGAAGAGGTTCTGAAGATTTAAGTTGTCAAATGGGTATTTATAAATGGAGAAAAGTGACCAGTTCAGTTCAATCTATTTGTTTGGTAAGATTGAAAAAATCCGTGTTTACTGTATGGATTTTGACAGATTATGAGTCAAACACATGGTTGAGGATTTTGAAAATACGGGTAAAATCTATGGGATTGAAGGAGCATAATCCCATTGTCACAGGCTTCATAGTTATGAATGGAGATTATCTACTGCTACAAAGAAGAAGGTTTATGGATATAGTTTGAGTCATGAAAATTTTATGATTCTTGAAGAAATTTGTGAACATGGATTTTATGAATCTCCAGTATGCTTCATGTCTTACTCAGATACTCTTCGACCGTGTGGGAAGAATAATGATTTAGCTTTCCCATAATAATGTAACTGCTCTTTCTTTCTTCAGTTAAAGAATTTTATGAATTTGTTTCTCGATTAGCATCATTATCTTAATTCTTTCTATCAAGAATTTGTCAGTAGACTTAAATATATAGCATAATTGTTTTATCTGTTTTTTTTACTCTTTAAGGTTTAAATTCAACAAGAATAAAATACTTTATTCTTATATTAAATTCAACAAGAGAGAAACTGATATAAATATCCAGTAATATGACAATTTTCAATACTTTATATCCTCAGAAGCACGTAAACACAAACTACATAAATTAATTCAGATAAGGAACCCAAAATTCAGATCTGGGGAAAAAAAAGACTAAAATATCTCTCATGTGCATTATTGTATGTTGCCGAGGGGTTCAGCTTCGCTAATAAAAACACTTTGTTCCATGTTGTTGCCATACTCTGAAGTAAAAGGTCACTTTTAGGATGACCTGTATGTCCTTAGAAGTCTTCTAGCTACTGCGAATTCTTTTCCTTCAATCATTCTTCACTGCTAATCTCTTTCCAAATTTATGAGCTGCTAGAGCCTAGATTATTTGAATTGTGGTGGATGATCTGTTGGAAGATAGTCCCTTACTGATTATTAAGATTAAGTTGCTGCTTGGAATTAGTACTTTTGTGTCATCTCTAATATTGTGCCTACCCTCAGGTGTGCATTTTACAATCACCTTTACCGCTTAGATATGCATAGTATAAAATAAAAGGGAAAAAGGAAGATTTCATACCATTGGACATTTAACCTTGTTTTTTGAAGTTCAATTATGAGGTTATGTTTCTAAATGTACTTCACTCAAGTAGGTTTAAGTTATTTCTCTCCCTGATGCTGCATAATGGATTATGGCTTGATGGTAAATTAATGTATGTCACATGAATTTGTTATAGCTAAGTAATCATAGTTTGGAGGATAAAGGGATTGTGTTCTTATATCTTGGTTTAAGTAAAGAATGATCTACTGTACATACCAAAGAAAGGAAAGACGATGTGTAACTAATGACTTCAACGTATAGGAGCTATAATGAGATGGAGTTTAGAATGATAAATGATTCTAAATCTTAGGCTATCTATAAAAGAAAGAGCTTCTAATTTGACATTCATACATACGTCTCATGCTTGAGATGTAGCTAATTTCAATTGTACTAAATTCCTTCTAAAAATAAGCTCATATAAACAAAAAAGCTTCCACTATGCAATATCAAAAAAAAGTACATAGAAAGACCAACAGGAAACACTCCTAAAGCATAATGCCTACCCATAAGAACTTACCAAAAGAAAAAAACTCTGTTTATCATGTAATATAGTATACCTATACATGTCAAGAAATTTCAGACGCTTCTATCACGGTTTTTAGTGTTTATATCCTAGTGCCAAATAGAAGATTGGATGAACATTAAGCCATCATCGCTTATCATCATCTACAGTTAAGGTCCTGAAAAACAGCTCAATTTCTTCTAAGATTTTGTTACTGCCCAAATGAAATCCCCTAGAATCCATATCTAGATATGTTTCTGATGACATTAAGTCAATGAGATATCCACACACTTCTCCTAGATCATTTGACGCCGTGGGGACCTTCTTTAGCGATTCATTTGGGAGACCATCTTGAGCATTCTCAGTGTACACACGCCTTCTGCATGCCTGCAAATATCAGAAATAACATTAACTGTGGAATCTAGATAAACTTGTGCTCGCATTCCCACATGTAGGACATCTTTCTCTACTGAATTACTATTTATTAACTGGATTTCAAATAACAAAGTACCCAAGTATTAATACACCTTATTTTAAGATAAGAAACAAAAGTAAGAATTATGTAGTTTGCAAATATAATTAGAAAGTATCTACAGTGCAAACCCGTTAAAAGATCTGTACAAAATGAGGACACTAAAAAGGACTAAAGGAGGGTCTGATACCTGGAGCACTTGATTTACAGTAGCAATGTGCTCCGTATTTAAGAAGTCAGATTTCAGTAGTTCTCGAAATAACACCAGTATCTCCAGGCTCAAGTTACTAGCAGCAAGGTTTTCCAGTATGCCAGATATGCATGAATCATTAAATATAGATCTCATCCACCCAGGAACTTTCTGCAGTTTCAGCAATGCAATAGCTACATGTACTGCTGGCCTTTGATTGTTAATGAAGGATTGAGATGTTAAACAAGGAGCTGCCAAAGAAACTGTCATTTCTTCTACAACAAACCTACACCAGCTGCTCTTTCCAAATAGTTTTGTTTCCTTTTCCGGCTTTTCCCATCCCACAAGCATTGACAGGCAGATGGCACAATTTGTAGCCACTCTCAGGTCATTGTAAAAAACCAGGCCTTCCAACGTACTCCTTATGGACATTAAATACTCAATAGAACACTTAAACTCTTCATTTTTACTGTTTATCTGATCTGATATTCTGACAAACAACTCTAACAGGCTATAAGAAGCAACGATCTTGACCACCCGAGAACCAAAATATAAAAGTCTGCACAGGTCATGGCAACGGATGCTAATAAAGGTGAGCGACTCTGTTGGATTAATTGGAGCAAGGAAGTTCTGCCAATCCACCACCCCTGGTAGGATGGCATGCAAACTAGAACAACGGAAAAGTTAGCTTTAACAACTACAATTTGTACCAATGCACCACTAAAGGAAACCGACATACCATTTAAGAGCGAAGTAATCAAGTAAAAGAACAGATATTAAAGTTTCTCCAGTGCTTGTTCCCTCATCATGGTCAAGTAAAGCAGGTCCCTTTGAAGAAGCTGCATATACTACAGTGTTGACAACAGATATAATACTAGTGTTAAAAAGAATGGACTTTGAAGCTTCTTCAAGTGCTTTGCTGGTGGAGTGATGCAAAATCAACGAAAGAATGCCAATGGCAAAGAGACTTTCATGTGTTAAGATATCAGTAGTTTCTGGTGGAATAGAGTACTCCATTATCTGCAGAAGCGGTAACATACTGTTAGAACAAATCAGTGACAAAAATCCTGTATTTTCTAATATAATTTATTCTAATTTTCAATTTTTTCCCTACATTTTCAGTTGTTAGATTATTTCTAATCTTTTTTAATCAGATATGTAAATCGACCCCTAATTTCTGCTTCTAATATGTTATCTATACATAATGCCACATAGTTGTTCATCATAACAGTTATGTTTTGCCACCTATGACTCCATTTTGCCCAGATAGGCCACTCCGAGATAAGAATGAGGCTCACATGGAAGTTTAGAAACATGATATTGATTAAATTCATATAACAACTCATGTAACTTTTTTTTTGGGGGGAAGGGGGGTCTTTGCTATACCTATGGCTGATTGTAACAATTTGAAGTTTTATTTTTTCAAACTGGATGTAATGTGTATGATTATAAGTTTAGTCACTCACACCTTCATGGTCACTGCAAGCCAACTCTGATCACTAGAAAGGGTTTCAGAGTGCACTGAACTCAAAATGTTAAAAACCAAAACCAATATGGACATGAAAATTGTTGTCGAGAAGGTATGACTTGAATAACAAAGAGTCCGGATTGCTATCCCTATTCCATTCAAACATAATTGGTCAGAAGCGGCTGGGCAGATGTGAACAATAGTTGTCAGGAGATTTAGAACAGAAATTATATCATGCTCATGGCCTTCTTCCTCAACAAGTTGTGCCAGTAAGCATATGAAAAGTCTTGCTACATAGTTATCTTCAGTGGATACTAACTCTGCAAGTGTCTGTACATTTAAAGTTTGATTATTATTTCCATAGATCATTATGTCAGCCCCTTCTGAGCTATAGCTTCTGCAGAATTTCAAAATCTGACGACACAATGATTTGATTATATTCTCTTGTTGAAATAACCACTTCAATGATACTGAGTTAATTCTTGCAGAAAGTAAATCCCATCGATCTTCGTTTATGAGCTGGAATAAAATCCCCTGAGCTTCTCGACTGTAGGGAACTGGGCAGCTCATCTTGCCAAGACCCCTTAACAAACTGTAAAGATTCACCAGTCGTATCACTGTCAAATCATCAGGGGTCCCATTTAAAAAATCACTGCTATTGACAAGAACATATTGTTCAAGAGAAGCTAAAACCAACTTCTCATCTGCAAGTCTGGCAATGAAAGTATGAAAACAGTTAGGGTAAAAAGAGGTTAATGCACTTTCAATCAGGGGGAATACGAGTAAAGGATGCTCAAATACCTTTCGTCATATAATGAACTGATGTATATAATCAGCAAAACAGCAGATTGACAAGAAGGTAATTCTGAACTGTTGGTGCTCCTTTGCCTAAGTAGAAACAGTAAATCAACAGGATCAGAAGGCAGGTATAGAGCAGCATCTCTAATTGGCTGCCCAGAATCATTACCTAGACGAACATCCACAAGGGAGCTGAGTAATAAATATATTCTGCATTTCATCTCAGGTCCTGTAAATAAGCCCAGACATCCATATGAGAAACTGAACCAACGGGATGATATCATGGTGTCTGCTAATTCCAAGGCACGGACATTAAGGTGTAGAAGCAATATAGAGTGAAAAGTTTCAAGCAATCCCAGGACTGTTTCCTCTTCCATTTCGTTGATGCCTCTTAAAAGCCAAGGTAGTAAATGTGTTCTACATATATCTATAATACAGGTTCTAAGTTCCAATTTACTTGAGTTGGTGGAGTTTCCTTCGTGACTGTATTCATATGCCTCTTTAAGTAGGTACAAGCAATGCAAAATTTGTTCAGTATTCCTTTCAGACACATAAACGCAAGTTAAAGTGGCATGTTTTGTTGCTTCTTCAATTGATTTTGACAGATCCAAAACTCCACGACAAGATGGATATCTTATAAGAGCCACTAAGACTGAGCAGGCCTTTATAAACGTCTCAGGAAGCATACCCATCTCCCCATCAGAATGCTTTTTAAGCATCCTTGTCAAAACAAGAACTAGTTCCTCAACTTGCGAAGTTGATACTGTTCCAGGGCACTCAGAAATGCATTTGAAAATGAGCTTCAGTGTCTCACATTGAACTGGGTGAAAAGGAACTTCAGCTACGTATTGTAGTACTGGAATCAGAGTTGAAAATCCAACAACAAGCCTTAGTTTAAAGACTTCCTCGGCAGTCGATAAGAGATCTAGAACTTGAAGACATGTCTTGACTGCTGGATCCTTATATTCTGTTCATTAAAAGAGAATAATTAGTTCATAACAATTTGCAACAAAGGAACCAAGCTTTTCAGGAATCGGAAAGAATGTAAAGAAACTTAATGTGAGTGCATAAAGTCATCTTGAGTGCATTCACAGTCATGGTTCCATAAGACTACGTAAGAACTTCAGCCAGCAGTAAGATCAAAATTAAGCTTTGCATTCAGAAACTTATAAAAAGATGGGGCAAGCCAATTTAGAATAGGGCGGACTTCTACAGATATCAAACCATCAATTCTATCAACCAACGGTGAGTCCAAATCAATAAGTAGAAGTTGTCATTTTGTGATATGTCAAAATTGCGAGGCTAATAAGCAAGCAGAGTTTTCAGCAAAGCTAATTCAACATCTTGTCATTCAGCAAGGCAAAGAACAACTGTGTTTCTCAATTTTTCGGAGATAGTTCTTACCGGACAATCTTAAGATTTCAAAAACATAATCTGCAATATTTTCTTCCACCAACACTTGAATATGTTTTCCTGAAGAGCCTACTGAAGACAAATAATGAAACAGTAAATCTAACGTGCTGATTTGGACTTCACTGTCCGATGAAAGCAGTGGACCTTTGATGGCTTCAGCAAACAGAGTACCAAGAGATGACCCCTTGGTTCCATCCTCTGTTTCTTTAGAGTGATCTCCTCCAGTAAAAGTCATGCTACTAGTGTCATATGCACATGCCTCTTTGAACAAGTGTCTTCGAGCTAACACAGTCAAAAGTGCTAATCAAGAATAAATAAAACTGTTAGTCAAAATCATACAAAATTGGAAGTGGTGGTGAATTGGTGATAGTTTATGACAAGTGACAGGCAATAATTTTTCTATGTTACTAATATCTACCCGACAGTTGAATGATTTAATTAATTACAAATTTTGAAGCCAATAAACTAGGTGGTTAGTTAGTCCAATAGCATTAAAATATTAGTATCTTGGTGGTTACTAAGATCAAACGGTTCAAATCCCTTCTCCCTGTTAAAATATTATCTATTGGCAAAAAAAAAAAACTAGGTGGTTAGCAAATAGGCAGTAGATGGATGCTGTGGCTATTATTGGGAGATAATGTCAGAAAATTGACCTTCCCATTCATATTCACGTTGCAAAATTGGCCATAAAAGGTGATGCTGTCAAAATGTTACAGCCCCTAAGGCTCCAAATAACAAGTCTATTATATCATATTATCTTTGTACCTATGAGACGAATAAGAAATCTATTTTGGAGAAAGCCTCTTTGTGTTCCATCTTACTGCCTGTCCAAATAGGCTTCACAGAAGGTATAACAAGCCACCAAAGATGAAATTACAAATTTTCACTTCAACAAACAAAAGAATTAAGAAATTGAGTCAGACCAACACAGTTCAAGCGGACATCATCATTTTGAGTCTTCATCAGGGCATCACCCAACAAGTACAAGAGCTTTGGACAAAAAGAAATTAAAGTATCACTTCCATCTCCCTCTCCTGATGTGCTCTGAAAAATAGATACTTTGTAGAGGACAAAAAGGATTTCCCCGCGGATCTCCTCACTGCACTGATGAAGCTGAGGACTTATAATGTGTGAAATCAAAAAGAAATGCAACAAAAAGTTGACAGCATCCTTTTTTCTTTTTTTTTTACCTCGGTAGTTGAAGGCCTGTAACAAGATTGGAAATGAGGCTACATATATCTTTTATGTGAGCATAGGGATCATCCTTCTGACAATTTAGAAGAACCCCTAGGCAGTGGAGCTGTACATTCAGAACAATAGAACTAGTCCATTAAATATTGTTTATTTAGTCACAAATTAATTAGTAAAGGATAAAGGGTAAGAATTTAGTTTTACTTTTACAAGGAGCCAAGGATCTTCTAATAAATATATTTATGACAGATGAGCTCATTTTAAGCTTACCCATTATGAAATCTACGGATCATCCTTATCTTATCCAATTTTGTAAATTTCATGTAAGCTACGAATTTATGGATAGACATAGACTTTTTAAATGATAAAATAAAGCGGTACATGTGAAAACTTATCAATTCAAGAACTTCACTAGGGGACTTTACTTTAGTCATCTCTCCCCATACATTTTACTTTGACGTGGATGCTATGCAATATGACACGCCCCTTTCAGCAATTTCACAGAGGTACAACTTATCTTCAATAATGGAAATATCAATGTCCTACTGTGAGGTTTGAATATTTGATGGACAAACCAGCTATACCAATGTCCAATAATGGAAATAATAGTATCATCCTGCTGAACACCAACATCATGGCAGGTTGCAGACAAACAATAAGATATTGAATCATCATGGTAGTTTGATAATGACCAGACCTCTGATTATGTACTAGGTTTAAGGAAGAGTAAAAGCTCTTCTGAAGCTTCCTAAAAACTTTTTTAGCACTATTTATCGTCTTTCTTCTTTCCCTGAATAATGCAGGTTCAGTGAACAAACGATGCCAATTGGCACGGAGAAGTGGATTTGAACACATATCACCAATTACATAATATTCTGAAAATTATGGGAAGATTAAAATAACAATCGAAATAAAGTTGAGGAGAAACAGATTAAATTACCATATATAACTGGCGACGACTCCAACCCAATGCACCAGAAGAGAGCCAATCGGAAACCCTAGCGAGAAATTCACCGTAAACAGAAGGATCATCGGAAGCAGAGAGAGAAAGAATGAGATCGATGAGCTGGGAGGCAATAGGTTCGTCGTCGAAAGAAGAAAGGGCGTGGACAAGAGGGGAGACAAGGAAGTGAGGATGAAAGGTGAGGATGGATTGAAGGAAATGGGACTGAGAGAGGGCTCGGGAGAGCTGAGAAAGAGCGTAAGAGACATGGATGGTTGGGGAGAGAGGATTGGAAATGAGGTTTGAGAAACAGAGAAGGCAGATGGAGCCGCCTTGCTGGGTGTGAAGGTTGAGCGAAGATCGGTGACCTTGAGAACAAGACGATGATGATGAATAGGAGAAGCCATTGTCGTGGACTTGGAGGTCGAGATCCAGGTCCAGTTCTAGGTCCTGTGAGTCCCTCAAGGACATATCTCTGAAGCTCCCTCTTGAGAGAAATTGAAGGGAGAGGGTCCTGGAATTTTTATATTTGAACGGTTGGCGCCAAGTAGTATATTCATAGGAGATTTCTAAGCTAGCTTAGGGGCGCCTCCTTTTTATTTTTTATTTTTTTTATTATTTTTAGTTTAAAAATAATTTTAAAAAATAAAAAAAATATATAGAACACTAATATTTAAAAATTCTATAATTTTTTTATTTACTTTTAAAGACTTGCATTTTAGATTTTTTTTTAAATTATTTTTTAAAATAAAATAAAAAGGAGGGGCCCTAACCCGGTAATAAGGCCCATATTCAGTTTCAGATTTTTGTTAATATAATTTTTTTTTCAATATCTTAAATATATCACAGTTTCCGTATTAATATATATAAGGCATTATCATTTTTCTCAGATTCTATTTTTTATTTTTAAATTAATATTTTATTTTACCTAAAAAAAGTAGAACATTACTTTTTTATTATTTTTATAAAATTAATTTATTACATCCTTAAATATCAAAAGTTGAAAGTGAGAATTTAGTTATATAATAAAACTTAAATTAAGATAATAAAGTTTTATATTCTAATTACGCAATATGGAGAAAAGGAGAATTATCCATTTATCAAATTTTTTTATAATCTTTATAATATTAAAAAAGCATATTCAGAATAGTCACAACTATTATTTAAATTATAATAATAGGTATTTGTATTTTATTGAATTTTGGCTTACTTACGCACCGATATATATATATATATATATATATATATATATATAAGGCATTAGCATTTTTCTTGAATTCTATTTTATTTATTTTTTAAGATTAATAATTTATTTTCTGAAAAAATGTAAAACACTCCTTTTTTATTATATTTTTATAAAACTAGATATAAAACTAATTTATTATATCCTTAGACATAAAAAATTGAAAGTGAGAATTCAGTTATGTAATAAAACTTAAATCATGATAATAAATTTTTATATTCTAGTTACAAAATATGACGAAAAGCACGATTATCCATTAAAAGAATATTTCAAATAGTCACAGTTATTATTTAAATTATAATAATAAGTAACTTGAATCATTCAAATACTTTATAACTTCCTTTATTTTTTTTGTACAATATAAAAATACTACTTTTTTTTTTAATAATATGATTACATTACCAGTTATTATATAATGTTAGGACAATAGAAATTTGACTTTAAACTGATTTTAAAACAGTATAATTCTTTACCGTCTGAAAATAACATTTATCATAAATTTCTTATTGCATAAGCTGTTTGTATTTTATTGAATTTTGGCTACCTATCCACCACCCTTTCTATATATACATATCATATCATCAAACAAACGTCAAAAGTCTCCTTATTCATCTTACTTTCGCTCTCCTTTTCTCTTCTCCCTCTTCAAATTTCTTCCCTCTTTATTGATTCAGCCATGGCATTCTGTGATGATGTAATAGTTGAGATATTCTCATGGCTACCTGCAAAAGCGGTTTAGAAGTTCAAGTCTACTAGCAACTTCTTCTCCATATTTTCAGCAGAAAAACATTTTGCTCTGAAGCAAGCTCAGAACTCCTTCCGTAAGGATGATTCTGGCTTCTTCCTTCAACCAACAATCACTCAGAGATATAATGCCACAACTAAGTTTCATCCCTTACCTGCAAAAAGTCTATCTTCTGGTGTGTCTGGTAATTTCTGGGAGTTCTTGGAAAACTCAGCTAGAATCATTGGTTCTAGTAATGGTTTAGTTCTTTGTCGTAGTACAAGAACAAGCGAGTTACTTATTTGCAATCCAGTAACACAATCATGGCAGCTCATTCCCACCCCAGACTATCTTCAAACAAACCCAAATGCTGAAATTCGTATTGTATTTGAATGTAATCCTGTAAGGCTGGATTCAAATGACTACAAGATATTTTTGTTTGAACCTCCAAATGACTGGCCGTCATATTATGACATCAAAGTTTATTCCTCTGATGAAAGTATTTGGAAAGCAACTAAAACAAAATATTTCGCTGGTTCTAGAAGCTTGAGATTTGACATGCATGTACTTCACAATGGAGCCCTTCACTTTATTTCGGATTGTTTTCCTTTTCTTAGCAAAAGGAGCCCTTATTTCAGACCATATATAATGGCATATAATCTCGAAAATGGTGAATCAAGAATGCTTAAGCTGCCAAAAGATGCCAGAAGAGGTTCTGAAGATTTAAGTTGTCAAATGGGTATTTATAAATGGAGAAAAGTGACCAGTTCAGTTCAATCTATTTGTTTGGTAAGATTGAAAAAATCCGTGTTTACTGTATGGATTTTGACAGATTATGAGTCAAACACATGGTTGAGGATTTTGAAAATACGGGTAAAATCTATGGGATTGAAGGAGCAGAATCCCATTGTCACAGGCTTCATAGTCATGAATGGAGATTATCTTCTTTTTGCTACAAAAAAGAAGGTTTATGGATATGGTTTGAGTCATGAAAATTTTATGATTCTTGAGGAAATTTGTGAACATGGATTTTATAAATCTCCAGTATGCTTCATATCCTACTCAGATACTCTTCGGCCTTGTGGGAAGAATAATGATTTAGCTTTCCCATAATATTGTAACTACTCGTATTGGTCCATTTATATGTTTGACAGTTAAAGAATTTTATAAATTTGTTTCTTAATCTAGCATCATTATCTTAATTCTTATTTGCCAGTAGACATAAAGAAACTAGCAGACTAATCACTAAATAGACACAAATAGACATAAATAATATCTTTATTCTTATGTTATTTTGTTAATGTACAGTAAATTTGAGTTTTTCTCTTTGTTTTGAAAACCAAAAGAAAAATAATAATAAGAAAGAAAAAATTAAGAGGAAAATGAGTACATAGGATAAATTAATTATTTGGTTTTTTAGCATATTTGATGTTATTATATTAACAATGCCACCCGTACATTAAAGATGGTTGCTTTGATTTATTTTAAATATATAAAGTTAGGACATTACAAATTTATAAACCTCTTTTGTTTTGGTTGTCTGAGTATTTTAATTTTTCAAGTATTTAAAATTTAATTATATAATATTTAAGGATAAAATATATGAAATAATTAAGATTTATATGTTGCATACGTCTTAAAAAACATAAAAAAATTAATTTGTTTTTATATCTCTCATGCTCAAATATTTTATATAAGTATAGTAAAATTTGTTTATTATTTTAATATTATAGCATCAAAATTCTAAAATAAATCTATATCAAACTAGTAGAATATTGATAGAGCATAAGTTAATGTTTAATTAAGCATCTAGTTATAAGCATAAGCTATTTAATTTAATGATGAATTGATGAATTGTTACCTGTATTATAGAAGTTCAAATGAAAATTTCATAGGCCTAATTATCTTGCTTGTTTCTGCAGCAAAGCATGTTCGCTGATATATTATTGGAGTTGGAGACAGGTAAATGATGCATGATAGGGTAGAATAATTTAATTAACTTATTATATGAATTATAATTTAAAAATCAAGGCTATGTATATGACCCATTAATTTAATCTCTTTTATTAAAATTAAGGCAGTCAAACTTTATAGGATTCTTTTAGTTGTATTCCAATCAGATTAGAATTAATATAAATTGAATTAATTAAGCCTATTTATATGACCCATAAATCTTATATTATTCTTTAAATAAATGATCTCTTGCTATTAATATTGAATAATGAAAATCGGTGGAGTTATTTTCCTAATTACAGAGTAGAGTGCTGTAATTATTGAAACCCAAATGCAAACAAGAACTTAGTCCATCAGAATGAATCTAATGTTCAATTCAACATATACATGACTGTAATGAGAGAGGAACTGATATAAATCTCCAGTAATATGACATGATTTTCAATACTTTGTAACCTAGGAAGTATGTAAACACAAACTACATAAATTAATCCAGATAAGGAACCCAAAATTCAGATCTGGGTGAAAACAAAAAAAAAGTGACAAAAATATCTCACTCGTTTACTTGTTTATGCAGAGGTCCCTCTTGCATTTTTCAGTATCCTTTCGTTCCGCATTACCCGAGACTCAACATACTATTAGACCTTTTATTTTCTCAATGGAACAAAACCCAGCCAGAACCCCCCAAAGAATCACATGTATCAGATTTTCTCTCCTTATTCTGCAATTGGTATGGGCTCCGACCTCCTCTGGGAACAAAGGAAAGAAAGGAGAATAACTGAATGTAACAGCACAAGTAATGCAGGACACACCCTGGGTGAATTTCCGAACCAAAGTCCAAAACTTATAAACAATGTCGGTCTCTACCACCATCTACTCTCAAGATTGGACAGCCAACTTTTGAAGATGCTCAAAGAAGACTTGAAGGCTCACATCATCAGTGAAGATCACATCTGAACCGGCAGCCATCTCATGTGCATTATTGTATGTTGCCGAGGGGTTCAGCTTTGCTAATAAAAATCTAGCCTGTTCCGCATCAATAGAACCCCAGTAAGGCTCCCATTTAAGAAATTTCATAACTCAATCTGAATGGACTAATTAAAGAAAACTGAAAGAACATTTATCGAAAGGGGATAAATATTTTTGTTATTATTTTGCGGAAGAAAAATGTGAAGAGTAAGGAATGTTTCACATATCAGCAGGTCTCATGGGGCTGGGTGAATTTCGGGAAAGAATCATCAACAATCAAGGAGAGGAATAGCACAAAAACTGGTCTCGGTACACATACTGACCTGGGAACCGTGTTGATCACACACTACCAATCTAGGAACAGGGAAACGATCTCTAGTGATAATTTGGGCATCATCACGTGGAGCATGTAATAGTTGTGCAAACGCCTGTGATATATATTAAAGCTATTAGGGAAGAAGGAAAAGGAAGATACATGCAACACTTGAAACTAACTATAAATTAAAGCTCCGAAAAGAACACCAATTCCCATCATATACAGTAAATTAACAATGCTCCCAATTCGATGACTATAAAGATTATATTTAAGAATCTAGATGGTTAAAGACCAATTGGTAGCAGAATTGGCATGTGATAATCATTTCAACTGAAGGACATGTCTGGGCACATACCTGGTGTTCTGGTTGGTTCTGGTATCCCAAGTTACGCCACTGAGCTATTGTCATACCATGAAAAATGACGACACTAAAATATGAATCCAGCAAGAGAATCCGATCAGCAGCAATGGAAGACACATCCAACAATGCTGGTGCAGGCAGTGAATTGAATGAATACGATATTAAAGATGGTTGAATCATGACAGCAGCATTACTAATATTTTCCCTGTTTAACAACATGCGGAAGTAGGCAGTCTCATCTGGACTGTTATTAAAAACCTGCCAACACAATTCACCACCATATCAAGAAGCTAAACTATATTAGTTTGAAAAGCAGGAACAGGAAGAAAAACCACAAGGCATGGCACCTGTACAAACTGTGACCGTCGCAGATTGAACATAAATTGAGGGAACAATGAAAATGATGAGTTTAATGTAAACGATGATGGATCATCCTTACGGTAGTCACCAAATTTAGAACAGAGACGAATGAGGTATCGATCTAACCACCGTGTGGCATCAAATGTTTCCTGACAGCAAAAACCAATGCTCAGCAGGGCAGCTTGGTTATAGAAGTCATAAAGTTATATAAATTTGGCCATCAGTAATACACGTCCAACGAGGGCATGAGAAAATGGTTATTTGTAGCATATTATAAGCAAAATAATACTAAATTGACATAATCTACTCTTGAATAGACAGGGAAGTTATGTACATCCACAGCAGATAAAGTGAGAAAAAAGTCATAGTCAAAGCTCAAAACTCATTCACTCAAATTTTTGTATAAAGCCAAAAAAGACAAATTAAGGGCTTGATTGGGAGTTTTAAGGAGAGTGGGGCGGAGTGGGAAGAGGGTAAGTTACCACTCCCTTGTTTGGATGTTTACAATAGTTATTAATGGAGTGGGGTAATTCTTTTCCAATATTACCCTTATATATTATTTATTTCAATGCATAATAAGGGTAAAATAGTATTTAAATAAATAATAGAAACTCAAACTATCCCAAGCCCCTTGATTAGGAGGGGTTTGAAAATTAGGGTGTGGAGTGGGGCTGGAATGGTCTGGAAACCCATCCTAAGTCCTAACCCACCCCACTCCATTACTAAAAAAGCATCCAATCAATGGTTTGGGTCTTTTTCCCACCCGAGTCTATCCTTTCTCACCTCACTCCATCCTCCCAATCAAGCCCTAGAACTAGAGTCTCAGATGGCATAATAACAACTGGTGGTCCCACAAGTGCAATTTACACCAAAATTGTCACTATAAAACCCTTCTCCTAATTTTCCTGAAACTCCCAACAATCACCTGTTTCAACAAACAAAAAATACTGCAACTTAAGCAAATAATTCCTGACCATGGAGCAACAAATGGTATAATATATTTTAGGAATACCAAAGAAATCAACAGATGACAACACAACTTCTGATGTACCTCTGACTCCATTTTCAGAGATGCGTATCTAGCTATTACCACTGCAGCAGTTTCTTGATCAAACCCTTGTACCAATTCCTGAACACCAAATATTTTCGATTTTAGCAACAGTGTTCCTAAATTATGAATTGCGTTAATGGAGACAAAAATAAAGAAGCGCACCAATGAAAGGTAAATAACATTATTGTTTCCTTCAAATAAACCACAATGTTTACCACAGCAAAAGAGATAGAGCTCGCAAAACAAATAAAAAACTAGAAATATATTGACTATTAATAGAACCATGAAAGGCAGGATGACATGCCAGTTGCCACAGATGGCCATCCATTTGGTCTCCAATAAAATAAGAAAAAAAATGAGAAACAACTTTTTCAAACACATAAAAAATGTAGAATGGATATAATAAAAAATAAAAATTTCATAAAAATGAGCTAAAGCAAAAAAGTAAACCACAGAAAAAAATCCTTCTTTGAAGCACATTAAAGGCATGATAAGGACAACTCAACTGATAACAAATCATGAGCACAGCTACTCCTTAATCCTTAACTGCACCCTTGTAGGGTTCTCACAAGGGGCCAGTGGATGAGTTTTATATATTGTATACTTTATTATGCGTGTAATTGTAATTTACACAAGGACCATTGGATCAATTGCTACACAAAAAGACATGAGTCCAGACATGTTAAGTACAGCTTGCAGATATTCTAGTTAAATTACAACATGACCTCTCCTGGCATAATCAAAATCCTGCCAACTTTGGGACTTATGAGACTCAACAAAATGGACATATCACATTAGTCATAAATTGCAGGAACCAAAACAGCCCATCTATTATAAACTGAAAGTAATTAGGAAGCTAAACTCATTAATCAATTTATAAGTTACTTTGTCAAGAGAAGATAGTCCTAATATTGTAGGGATTCATTTAACATCTTTCATGGATAAAAATTATAAATATGTCCATATGTAAAGGAATTTAGATATCTATATGAATTAAAGTAAATTGAGAATCAGAATTGGCAACAAGAAAAATGCATTAAAAAGAGAAAATCATTCAAGCTTCTTAAAGAATCATTCAAGATCATCTATTTCTTTAATATAGAAAAATAAACAGCTATCCATGTACAAAGATAAAGAAACTTAAACTACCTCCGTGCTAACAGCACTATCTACCCAGCTTCTAGTTACTGTTGTAACACGAAGCACTAAATGACCATCTGGGCCCTGGTAACTGCAATAAGAACATCACCTATCAATATTAGATGCCTGGCAACGAAGATAAAAGAGGCAAAGAATTGTTTTTATATGAACCCTGTTAAAAAAAAAAAAGTCCTCTCTCTTACCTTGTAAGAAACTGTAGGTACAACTGTGGGTTGACACCTCCTGGATTATTTGAATGATCACTTGATGAAAGATCAAACATCACTGTCAAGCATGTACTCTTGTCAAGGCTACACATCTTCCATGCTGTTGTGTTCCCCTCTCCTATCACAGTATCAGCAACAGAGGGCCCTTTCTACAGTATGCAATTAACACTATCAAACTCCAGAAACGTTAAGTTTTAATTTAATTTAATACTATTTCTGGAAATTAAAAGTTTTAAACATCAAATGATCCAACCTTTTCTAATGACGTGCAAGGTCCAATAATTCCCTGAATTTTTATTTCCTTGGAGCAATTGATCTCAAAGGTTCCACTGAAACAAGTATTAATTAGTCAGTGTGTACATCTGATGGAGGATAAGGGCGATGTAGAGAGAGAAGATGATATACAAAGGAAGACAAAGAAACATAGAAATCAAATAGTAAAATTAAGCAGAAAATTTTTTATCCATGCCCAACATCTGAAAGATTAATTCAATAATAATCCTTACTTCCTTAGGTATACATAAACCGCCAAACAACCCTAATTCTATGATTTAAAAAAAACACATGCACACACACACAAAACTCTAACTCTCAGCCTCAGGCAACTGTAGTTGAAATAAAACCCAATGTCATCCCAAACTCAAATTTAAACTAACCAGATTGATTAAAACTTATATCCCAAACTACTGCTTAAACCCTAGAACCCCAAAAAATTGGACTATCAAACCAAACCAAGGAATTTTATTTTTTTGGAGTGGGGGTGGAGGAGTGTGTTCTCTTTTGGTCAATTGTATATTAATTTTGTTTTTTCTCCTTTACTCCCTTTCTTTTGTAAGTGTTTCCTCATGCTTCTAATAAAATTGAAAATACCTACTTGACTGGTAAAGGCACAAAACAGCTGGTACATACAGGTTTTATGCTACATGACAATCAGAATCCTAGCGCTCCAACATCTCCTAACAGATAATTTCTTAAACAACAGCATTATGGTAAACTGAAGTTGCAAACAAGTATAAAACTCAATAAAAAGGCAGAATCTGGAGAGCAGAAGTAATATACAATCAATGAGAATGTTAAAAAGCAAAACAAATTATTTCATAGGGTACTGGAATTGAATATAAAAGAAAAGTACTAGAATATATTTTGTAATAAAGAAAACCCACTTAAAACAAAGACCAAGTGATTGCTCCCCATCCTCAAAAACACGCTTAAAAGAGTCCTTGAATACTGAATGACCAAAACTTTCAGCCAGAACAACAAGGCCACCCGTTCTTTCAACTGCAACTTTCATTTCTGCAACTCCAACCTATATATTCAAAACATCCAAGACTTAGCACAAGAAGAATAAGAACAAACAGAGAATAATTACCTTCAAGTGGAACATTCTAATCAGTGATAACAATATCAACATTTCATGTGTGCCTACTGCATAATAGGCAAAATAATTTCTTGTATTAGGTAGTGGAGCGTAGCTTTCAGAGGCTTCAACTACACTAAGAAAATAACTGTAGTTTTATTTTCTTATTGAGAAAATGAGCAAACTGCTACTTTATATCTATATAGAATGTTACATTACTTTAAGGCCTCATCTGGATATGAGAATAGATTATAAGCGAAGAAATCATGTTCCATGGGAATGGACAAAGACAAACCAGACGAAATAGTCAAACATATTTTCTTACTACTGACGCCTAGTCAAGTGCCTTCAGAATTCCAAGGTCCCCCAGTTTTGCAATCCCCATTCCCTAATTTTAGCAAGTTTCAGAAACCAACCAAATCTATCTATGCAATCTTTATTCAACATCAAACATGGGAATAGGCCCAACAAAAAATAAATAAAAAAGCATTTTCACTAACACTCTGTAATTTGTCTAATAAAAAGTAGAAAAATAAAATAATAATTGTTCTTTCAGTGAGTACAGATATGTGAAAGCTGCCAATTGTAATGTAGGAAGTGCAAAATCTTTAATGCTGGTAAAATATGAAAATTGAACAATATCAATAATAAGTCTAAAATGTAAGTTACCCCTTTGGTTACATGTTCATGCAATGCTTGATTACATGTTCAGAACATGATATTTATAATAAAAAAAACCAAAAATTTAAATTAAAAATCTTCCAGTATAACTTTAATAATGTGTTCTGCTGTACATGCAACATGCATGTCATTGAGCATCCATCAACTAATCTAACTAGAGGAAGTAGTAGCTGCTATAAAAAAAGTTGAAGGCACAGGCATGTTATTTCTGCAACTTAATCACAGTGGGTCTTTCTGTGCAAGAGTCAATGTTGAGTGGGGTGATATGCATTTTGGTAGCCTATTAATACCAATGATCAACACAATTAAGCATGCAAGCATCTAAAACAATTAAAACCAGAGAAACAATTCTTGAAGTATGATAATATAAAAATTAAGATGTTGATACATACCTGATCAAGTGCTGATGCAAAAAGATCTAAAACATGACCCTGGCTAACCAGCTGTTTTGCGAGACTCTCATAAAACTTGACAGCCTTTTTGAAGTAGGGTGCTGCGTCTTTATCAAGATCTTTATGAGAACGCATTGGGTCAGATAGATATTTGGACACAATCTGAAAAAAAAAATTTAGAATCAATATCTTCACTCTGTAGCATCAAAAACTTTTTGTGGTCGAATATTCAGCAACTGTCAATATAAGAAAAAATGCCAAAGCAGTGACCATATCTCCCTTCCAGTAACTCTATGTTTACTATGTCTTTTGTACTTTAATTCTCAATAAAAACAAAGAGATGAGAGTTGCCCTGATTTTAGTCTCTCTCTGCAAGACTGCAACATCTATGTTTCTATGCCTAGATGGAAGGAACTGAGTCTAGTGAATTTACCATTCGTTGCCGAGTCCCAATAATGGCCATATACCTATTTTCAGACAAATAAGTATAAGCACTTCAACATCTCTTCAAAGTTCAGACATCTCCATTTCTATTAAAAATGAAAAGGCCCCAAGTGATGCTGGTGCAGTTAATTAATATTCACTTAAACACCTAATTTGCACATAAGTTACCAAATAGATATACTCAGACCATTTAGACTATATCCAAATTCAGTGTCTATCAGCTTAACCTTGAAACTTTTACAAATAAAGTTATGGAGCGCAGGCATCTAGGAAAGCTGGTTTAGCATGAACCCCAAAATGCCCAATTTGATTAATTTGCTTTGAAATGAAAGGTTCCTGTAGCCACTTATACCTAGTACTAAATTTTAATTAATATTCCTAATACTAATATTTCATTCAAATAAAAATGGTCATAATTTGAGAACAGAAACTAGAACAAATTGCAGGAATCAGCCAAATGGAACAGAAAAGACAGGAAACAGCTTTACCGAGCCTGGTCCTTCTGTGCATGGACCCCCAACCAAAGCTATGATTCTAGCCCCAGTACCAGGAACACAAGCACCAAGCAATCCCGCTGCAACACTTAAAGCCACTCCAGTGCACCGAGCTGGACGACTGCCTGGTGGAACAGGCCATTGATCGGTTTGCAATTCATCCAGTAGCTGGAAATCACAACAGTTGCAACCTATCTGTCAAGAATCAATGCCACAAGCATCCATAAAGAAAAAGTATTTAATAAACACTCGTAATTCTGCAGTCAAACCCACCGAATTGAGAGTGTATTCACAATCAGATGCAGGCAGCAAAAACCGCGTGACACCTGAAGTGGGGAATCCACCCTGCAACCCCTTTTGATACCCTGCGGCCGGTCTCCTCCCAGAAGTGCCAAGACCCAGTTGCTCCAAAATCTGTTCTTTCGAAATCTCCTTACTGCCCCGGAAGACATAAACCTTGGACATGTCCGAGAACCCCAATTCATGAACTTGAACCTGGGTACCAAAAGACACGAAACCCACGAGAGCATAGTCAGGTAGCAGCCCGATCGCTTGTCTAAGTGCGGATTTCACAAACTCCATCTCCTCCTCGATCATACACATATCTAGCACAAAAACAAAAACAGGGGAAGGCTGCAATTGATGGGTAGGATCGAGATTCGGGTTCCCGAATGAATTGGGATTTGTGGAAAAAGGAAGAGCATATTCAACAGTGGTGTACTGGGGGTAGAGCTCCCCAGGGACATTGGTCTCCGAGATCCCGTTATAGTGAGGAGGGAAATGATTGCGCTGATAGCAAAAGGGGCAGATCCAGATCTTGGCAGTGAAGTCGACGCGAGAGAAGGGATTGAGAACGGCGGAGCATGTCTTACAGCGGAGAGGGGCATAAGGGAGGCGAGGGATGTCAGGGTGAGGACGGATCAAGGAGATGGTGGCAGCAAGTGGGACGACGCACTTGCTAGCTTCGACCTTGGTGCGGGGCCACACATTCCATGTCATGCGGACTCCGTCGACACCCTCGGGATCTGTGTTCGCCAATTCCGACATCGTAATGAAGCTGGAGGTTTCGAATTGGGAAAATCCTGTGTTACTGTAATTGGGTTTTTCTGGGGAAAAGATAGAGAGAGAGGCGACCCCTTGAGAATTGAGAGAGAAAGGGGTCACCGAAAGGAGAGGGAGATGAGGTGCTTAAAGAGAGTTCAAATAAAAGGTGAATCTATGAGCTTCTTCGCTGAATGGCAGAATCGGCACTGCCAGTGTGAGGCTTAATTTGTTACGTCAACACTGAAGCGATGGATGGATGCTGTAGTTGTTTGGAACATAAAACAAAAGAAATTAATGGAAAATAAAATAAAATAATTATATATACATAAAATTATGAAGTTAATAAAGTATTTTCAAATTGTTAGATAATGTAATTTTACATGAATACGTGGTAAACTGAATTTTTTAAAAAGAAAAAAATTCATTAATTAATAATGAAAAGAAGGAAAAATATCTCTAAAGTGTATATTTAGTTATTTATATCACCCATAAGCAACAAGAAAAATAATAAACAACTATAAAAATAAAAAAATAAGAACTATTAAAATAGAAAGTCAAAATTATTTTATTTGGGGAAGTGTTTTGAAGATATTTGGTGATGAGATAGTTAACTTTTATGGTTGAACACTTTATCATATCTTATTTTTTAAATTAATAAAATTTAATTATAATTACTATGCATTTAAAAAAAAGTAAATATGTCTAAACAATATTAAAATAGTTGAAACTTGAAAGAGAACAAAAACATTATATTTTTCCTCCAAGGGAACACATAATTTCATTAAAATTGTAAAGAAAAATAAAACAACAATCATCTTGAGTTGCTTTGTATTGTCATAAAGGAATCAGAATCTGCCTTTTTAGCTTATCCTGTTTTTATTTGTTTTTATATGACAATATTCTCACTTTTCCTTTACATTTAAATGTTTTATTAATTTTTTTGTTTAAAGATAAAATTTTATCTTTTAATACAAAGATCACAACCAAAAAAAAGTTGAGATCTGCACACGTCAAAAAGAGATCATACACATTGGGATTCAAAAAAGTAACTGTAATTTTCTAATTACCATTCTTTTATTTTTAAATAATTATAATTGCTTAAAAATTAATAAATAAATACAAGAATTAAAAAATAACGATACCAAAAAGTATGGATCCATTTTCGACTAGCGCTTACTGGTTGGCACATTTAACTGGCGGGTCCATTTTCATTTTTTACTTTTAAATATTTTTCAACATGTGGATGCTTTATTATTTTATGTCCTATTTATATGACATTTAATGATAAGATATATAAATATTTCAACTTTTATGTATTTCTTGAATATGTCATAAACAAATAAAAAATATTAATTCTTTTTATTTATGTCTTGCTTAAATTTTTTTTAAATATATTTTGAATTACTTAGAGTATGTTTGAAACACTTAGGAATTCAATTGATTTTAATGGCTTAGAGAGCGTGTTTGAATTTGGAGTATGTAATACTTATTTTAACATAATTCAAATTTTTTTAAATATATTTTGAATTACTTAGAGTATGTAATACTTATTTTAGAGTATAATTTTTAAGTCTTATTATAATTATTATATTTTTTTAATTAAATGCTTGTGAAGTTAATTGCACATAAATAAAATTTACCGCTTGATGTACATTTTCATATTACTATTCAATATAAAAGACATAAATTATTTTTATATTACATATTTATATCATAATATATATAAAAAAATTTTGATGAACCACTACAAGTATAAATATTTGTTTTTGTCCATTTAATTAGGCATGTGTATCAATGATTTAATTTGGTTAATGAACTAAATCGACCAACAAACCCATTAAATTTAGATGGTTTGATTTGGTTTGGGTTTTTAAAAATTTGATATGAAAATTAAACCAAACTAAATTGTTAGTCAATTTTTAGAATTTTATTTAAATGTAATAATTAATATATATTTATTATTATTATATATATGAGTATTATAAATTATAATATTATATAATTAATTTTAAATTTTAAATTATATATTTTTTATATATAATTAAATATATATATAATTAATTAAGTATAAACGGTTCAATTTGATTATCCGCAGTTTTAAAAATTTAAAACCGTTAATCGAACCGTGTATAATTCGGTTATGATACTATTTAACTTAACCAAATCATTCAATATTTAATTTGATTATTTTTCTTCTCAGTTCGATTTGGTTCGGGCGAAATGACGGTTTAACCAATCCAATTACTCCCCTTTACATTTAATAAATGAGCTAGTTATGCCGATTCAAATTTAAATATTATATAATTACTTCAAATTCAGTTAAATCATGATCGTTCAACGGGTGTTAAACAGCAAGAATTCAATAAAATTTTTTATTTTAAGTTACATGCACTTGTAGACAATTTACAGGACCCTATCTATTTCCGATCAACCTAGTGCCAATCGAGAGGATTTGAATCTAACTCTTTTATCGGTCATTTTTTTCCTTTTCTCTTAATTACAGTCGTCCAATTTTGATCAAGCAATGTTAGCATCCTTAATAAATAAAAAGATTTTATTTTTTCTCTGCTTTGTCTCTTAGGATCGGATCCCAACCTGTCCAATCGTGATCATCCCACAATTTTACATGTTTTTACAAAAAATTAAAAAATATATAATTTTTTTTAAATTTAATTTAGGTCATTCATTAAAAGAACAATCGGTCATGTTCTATTGACCGGATCCAAATTATGTCCCTTACATTTCCATTCCGTCATTTCTGGAAAGTGCTGAAGAGCTTTTAACGGGTGATGCAAAAGAACGATCCTCTGTTCCGGAAGATGAGGTGCTGGAATGAGAAATTAGATTCCCTCTCCTGGAAGAGGATTTGAAGGCTGCAACAGCCATAGTAAAATTGGAAAAATTAAAAACCCAAAAGAAGAAAATTTAACAGGATAGAATGTTTGCAAGGTTATGGTAATGGCCCTCACCAAAGTGTAGCTCTCTGTCATCTTGTATCAGATGTTGATGGAAAGTTCACATTGAATTTTATACCTTTGTGGTAATTTCCTTTTTCTATTTCTGCCAAACTTTACATGCTAATCTTGAAATTTTACGTTTACAATGGGTATTAATTTAAGTAGTTTCTCACTTTTTTTTTCTTATATTATACTTATAAGCTGCAACATAACTCTTATTCATTTTTATATATTTATTGCTTTATTATTCTGCCTTACAACAAAAAAGTGCCCCTATATGCATATTTAAGACCCGTTTGGCAACTACTTTTTTATAGGACAGATATTTAAAAAAAAAATATTTTTGATCAAAAGTGATGTTTGATAACTGCTTTTAGATAGAAGTTTTTTTTATTAAAAAAAGCTAAAAAGTAACTATTTTTATAAGCTTATTTTTTAACATTTAATTAAAAGCAGTTTTGAATGGAAAAGAGAAAAAATTTTAGTGTTAAAAATACTTTTACACTGTTAATATATTTCCATTCTTAATAATATTTTATAATTTTAAATTTAATTTTAACAAAAAAATTAATTTTTAAAATTTAAACACAATATAAAAAATATTTATACGTACATTTTTTAATAATTTTATATATACAAAAATACTTATATATTTTTACATCCAAACACCATAAATCTATTTTTTTCACTAAAATCACTTCTACATAACTACATTCAAACATTAAATACTCACTTTTTTTAAAATTAATACTTCTATTTAAAGCAACTGCTAAAAAATAAAAGTTCATTCAAATACTCACTTAATTAAGTTCAAAATAACATGCATAATAATATAATATACAAGATTATTTGACGCTTGAAAACCATGAACCCAAACTAAACTAGTTGCATATTTAAAAATACACAAAATCAAACCAAATCAAATCATTTTTTCTTCATTGATATGGTTGGTGATTTGGTGTAAACCACACCGTGTTAAGTCATAATTTTTATGGATAATCATTATACTCATATTTAATGAGTGCTTACAAAAATTTATTTGGTGAGGTCTAAATATGAGCATCAGTAAATCACTTTAAATTTTGATTTATTTAATATACATGTATAATACCTGTTTAGATTATATTAATTACTATTTAATATTTTAATTTTGATTTTAATTTTATATAAATAAATTTCGGATAAAAATTAATTAGACGTGAGTAAGAAATATTCAATTTAAAAATTTTATGAGTAAATGACCTTAATAAAGGGCACAAGAATTAAAAATTCAATGGGTTGGCATTAAATTTATTATGAATTTAAGTTTAGATATGAATATAATATGTTTTTCATAGGTTCGGATTTATTTATTATAGAGTTATATTCATGCTTTATTTATGCTCAATCTGAATTTTTCTAAATATTAGTTTTGAAGTATCATTTAAATATAATGAAAAAAGTATATTTACAGACACTAAAAAAATTAATTATAAGTTATGGCACAAGAAATATAAAGCATCATAATAATCACTAGTGGTGAGAGGTATGGATAATATGTATAAAGTTTGATTTGAGAAAATATTTTTTATTTTTATTTCTTAAAAATAGTTTTAATATTCATATTTTCATATTTTAAAAATCTTGTTTAGTTTATAAAATTAAATCTTATTTTTAATTGTATTATAGTTTAATAAAGAAAAAAATTAACTTGTTTAATATTTTCCACCTTCTCTTTCTATTTACAAAATCGTCAACAAGTTTTCACTTGTTTTTAACATAATTACAATCACCATATTTTTAAAATTTTATTTTAGATTTTTAAAATTTTGAATGAAAAACATTAAAAACACAATTTTAGTCTTATTTTATATTTTCAATAAAAATAAAAACAAGAAATAAAGAAACAAACGCACCCTTATATTTAAACCTTCTTGCCCCTATCTATAAAAAATAAAAACCTACAAATTTAACAAACAAGATAACCTATAAAAAAAATTTAAAACTATATTTAAGATCAAATTAAATCATTCCTATTAAAAATTGGGATCTCACAATTTACGCTATTGTTAATTTAATTTAAGTGATATCAAGATCATCTATCACTAATGTGGTAAGGGGTTCGATTCTTATAAAATTACCCTCAAGCTAATGTTTAGCATGACAAATTAACAATAACATGGATTGTGAGGATTTAGTCTTCAATAATTCTATTTGTAACATAATAATTTTCTAATTCATTGTTGGAATCAAATTTTAAATGCTACTTTTTTTCTTCATAAAATATAGATGAAAGAATAAGAATTTAAACCATTAACGTTGGGGCAATATTTAAGTTAAAAGGTATGTTAAATTTAAAATAATATTACTTATTTAATAAAAAGTAGAGCGGTATAAAATGGAAAGGTTCTAAAAGTCAACCCTATCAACCTCTTTAAAATTATAAGGTATAGTTAATAAAATGATATCCTAATTGTGAAAAAGATTTGTTTAACCTAACTCAATTTTAAATAACTCTGAAGCATATATAAGATTAAAACATTCGGCCCTAATCGGTTACGTTTTAAATCGAGATTATTCATAAAAAATTGTATAAAAAAATTAAAATTAATATAAAATTTAAACTATTCATATAAAAAATAAATGGTTCAAATTTATTAAAATTGATTACGCTACATGTTCGAATCCATATTCATATAAGACTATGGATATATTGTTAAGACACTTATTAAGAGAGCACTACAAATAATACAAATAAATTAAATAATATTATTATAATAATTTAACCATGGTTAGAACAAAAATTAACTAATAAAATAGTGGAAATTGTGATTAAGTTTAATTTTAGAACTGAAATTATTTTTTTATTATATATTATATCATACGTACCAGCTGCTTTTTAAAAGTGGTTGTGCATTTTTAAAAGGGCGTTTACTACCCTACCGCCCTGTGGGCGGTAGGGTAGTTTTAAAATTCTTTTTTATATTTTTTTTGATTTTTTTTTAAAAAAATTTTTTTTAATTAATTAATTAAGTTTTATATCATAAATTTTTTAAAAAATTTTTGAAGATGTTTTTATATTTTTTGTAGAATTTTTTAAGTGACAAATAAATAGTAAAAAAAAATATAAATAAATAGTAATAAAGATGTAAAAAAATTCAAAAAAAATTAAAAAACATTTTAAAAAATTTTTAAAAAATATATAAGATAAAAAATACTTAATTATTTTTAAAAATAAAAAAATTTTGAAAAAAAAATAAAAATTATAAAAAATAATAAAAGAAAAAAATGGGGAGACGGTAGCTTAGTCCCCTTTTAAAAATAACTTGAAAAAATATTTTTTATTAAATATAAATGTATAACCTTTTTATATAAAAAAATTAGGAATAATTATTTATACATATCTCATCAAGCTCTTACATAATATTTTATAGGATTCGGATCTCGATTATTTTTTTAAAAAAAGATTAAAATTTTTTTTAATCTTAATTATTTATTTAATTTTAAATAATTAATATTTATTTGATAAAATACGTGTACTTTACATATATTTTAATCTTAATTATTTAAAAATTAATGAACGATTTAAATAAAAAAAATTCTAGATCGAAAAGGTCTAGATCCATTTCTTATTTTATGGGCACCATACTTTTATACAATAATATAAAATATTGTTCAAATAAAAATTGAATTATAAAAAATTATTTTGTTATAATAAATAGTCATTATTTATAATTAAATAAATATTTTTTTTTATAAATAAAAAATAAAATAAATAGTATCTTTATACGTACTCATGCAACAGGATGTAAGAATTTAATTTTTCATTTATCACCAACAAATAATTTTTAAAAAAAATTACTAGAACATTACATATTTTTGTTCATATTCTTTCGTTGTTGCCTGGAGGGAGAAAGAAAGAACTGTTCAACGGTTAACCGATTCAGCACGGGACTCTGACATCCCAGTAACGGAAAACTGCTTCACCCTCGGATTTGGAGATTTTTTTGGAACCATCTTCACTGCGTTAGATTTTCGAACTCTCTAGACACACTCTCTTCGTTCACTCCCTCTCTCCTTCCCACCGCTATAAAAACAGTCATCATCCGTCTCTTCCATTGCCTCAACGTTCTCTGCATTTCATCAATTCCAATTGCCAATTCCAGCTACCCATTTTCTGCTTCTTTGCGTTCTTTGATCCGTTCTTGAATCTACCATGGATGACGATTTTGAGTTCCCAACTGCGACCAACGAAGACGAAGATATGGAAATTCCGGAGGATGAACCAGTTAGCGGAATTCAGAAGGTTGAGGAGGACAGGGAGATTGGAAAGAATGGGCTGAAGAAGAAGTTGCTTAAGGAAGGTAAAGGATGGGACACCCCAACCATGGGAGACGAAGTTGAAGGTAATAATGAAAGTTTTCCATTGATACCATTCTTTATTTTTATTTCTTCTCTTTGACCTTTTCTAGTTTTGAATGTGGAATTAATTGGAGAATTAGTATATTCTTGCAGTTCATTACACCGGGACTTTGCCTGATGGAACCCAGTTTGATTCTAGCCGTGACAGGGGAACCCCTTTTAAGTTCAAGCTTGGGCAAGGTAAGTGAGTATATGTGTTTATGCTCCTCAGGGCTCCGAAATCTCCAATGCCTGTGTTCTTGAATTTTTAATACGCATGGTTTTGCTGAGGGAATGCACTTTATTGTTATTTATTTGTCCTGCTTTTAAATTCTGGATTGTATTAACATTATATCAATAATGCTTTATAAAAAAAAAGTAATCTTCGGGAAAAACGTGTCAGATCTTATGTTTTATGTCATGAATCTTCACTTCTTTAATAGGTTAGACTCTAATCTCTGTACTTCAATGGCTCCACATATTATACATTCTAGCAGAATTGGTTAATTGGATCCTGATACAGCCACGTGTAAAGCCCCCTGTGTTTGTTCCCTTAGGACCTGCCCTTGCTTCAGTTGTTTGCCACGGGTAGTCTAGCTAGCGGCGTAGGTGGCGCCGGTAATTAGTCAGGTTTCTAGCCGCTATGTTAGGAAGTGTGTTGCCAATTAGTACTTGTTGTTCTGGTAGTTTGTCGTATCTTCTGATTGTAGTCTTTATACGCTCTTGTAAGCTTTGGTTATGCCTTAAAATAAATGAAACAACACTTTCCTTCTCTTCTGTTCAATCTCTTTCCTTCCCTCTAAATTCATCCTTATCAGTTCCTTCCCTTTATACGTCGCATGGTTTCAGTCCCCTGCTTGTCTAAGCACCAAGTAAACATGGCCTGGAATTCCTTAGGAACCACCTATTAATAGCAGAATCCCGGTCTAAAGTCTAAACAGATGTTGTGAGAGTGTGTTTCAGGTCATTTCAAATTCCAACGTTAGCTACAAACCAAATCAAATATGGATTTGGCCACGGATAAATCAAGCCAAGTAGTGAATTTGTTCAAACGTTATGGTCCCCTGCTCATACAACTTGGCTATCCCAAACCTCTAATCAAACCTATGCATTTAAATGCAACTTTATTTTTCCTTCCCCAATTTTCCTGGCAGAAACCTGTGATATATGTGTGAATCTGTTGGAAATTCTGAAGTGCAGTTAGGAAGACTGTGAGTAACACCTCCAGTGTCTTGCATGATGGCAGCCTCTTCTTTTATGTTCTTACTTGCTGCATTTAGTCTAGTTTTATTAACCATGTTTTAATTCATTTGATGTTAATTTTTTCGTCTGAGTTGTAGTAAATAAATAAAATTTATCCATGCTTTCTTGTTTACTGCAGGACACGTGATAAAGGGATGGGACGAAGGTATTAAAACCATGAAGAAAGGTGAAAATGCCATTTTCACAATACCCCCACAATTGGCCTATGGAGAGTCTGGATCTCCTCCGACTATTCCCCCAAATGCAACTCTACAGTTTGATGTGGAGTTGCTGTCTTGGACAAGTGTGAAGGACATATGCAAGAATGGGGGAATAATTAAAAAAGTGGTTACCGAAGGAGAGAAATGGGATAATCCTAAGGATATGGATGAAGTGTTTGGTACTGTATCTCGATTAATTACGTTCTTTGAGATTGACATGTTCGGCGGACATGGTTTATTGTCTCTAAACTTCATCTTTTCTTTGCTGCAGTCAAGTATGAAGCTCGGCTTGAAGATGGGACATTCATTTCTAAATCTGATGGGGGGGAATTCACAGTGGGAGATGGTTAGTTTTATGGCATTAAAATTTAAATTATATGCCTTCATAATGTTTTAACTCGATTCATATTGCAAGTAACCATAACGTGACATTTCTTGTACACAGGCTATTTCTGTCCTGCTTTGTCTAAGGCTGTGAAAACAATGAAGAAAGGAGAGAAAGTCCTCTTGACCGTGAAGCCACATTGTGTGTTAGACTTCTGTTTGCGGAACTATAGTCTATATATATATGTTTTTCTTGCGCAAGTTTATTGACATTTTTGAGTTTTGCAGATGCATTTGGTGAGAGTGGAAGACCAGCATCTGGGGATGAAGGTGCTGTACCTCCTAATGCTTCACTCCTAATAGATCTCGAGTTGGTCTCTTGGAAGACTGTATCTGACATTACCGAGGATAAGAAAGTTCTCAAAAAGACTTTGAAGGAGGGGGAGGGATATGATCGACCAAATGATGGAGCTGTCGTTCAAGGTTGATTTACTGTAACCTTGGGTTTTGATAAATACTTTTCAAATCCATGTTTCTTCTTTTTATTGTTATATTGGGTGCCGGTGTTGATCAGGTACATTTGTTTTATTGTTGTTTCAGTGAAACTTATCGGCAAGCTGCAAGATGGGACTGTCTTCACTAAGAAGGGTCATGATGACGAGCAGCCATTTGAGTTCAAAATTGATGAAGGTATGGTGAATAATTGTTTATTTTGAAAGGGCTTTTTGAGGGTGTTTGATTTTACTTAAATACTAAGGTGTATTTGAATGGAACTGTCATATAGAGCAAGTAATTGAGGGACTCGATAGAGCTGTGAGGAACATGAAGAAAGGGGAAATTGCACTGGTGACCATACAACCTGAATATGCTTTTGGTGCTGCCCCTGGGTTACCACAAGAATTGGCTACTGTTCCTCCCAATTCAACTGTATACTATGAAGTCGAGCTGCTTTCCTTTGTAAAGGTGAGAGACAAATGACTTTGTCTATTGGTTTTAATGGGGCTTAGGAAATAAATCATTTGGTTATAACTAATTTAATAGATATAATTAATTACTGTTAAATGGGATACAGGAGAAGGACTCATGGGAGTTGAAAACACCGGGGAAGATTGAGGCAGCTGGAAAGAAAAAGGAAGAAGGGAATGCATTATTCAAGGCTGGTAAATATGAAAGAGCTTCAAAGAGATATGAAAAGGTATCTCTGCCAAATGTCAAAAGTCCATAGAAGTTAGTTTGCTACTGAAGGCTATGCTATCTGTGATGAAAATGACCTAACAAGAGCTGGTATCTTCTCTCGGTGACAGGCCATAAAGTTTATTGAGTTTGACTCTAACTTCAGTGATGAGGAGAAGCAGCAGACCAAGTTATTAAAAATCACTTGCAACCTCAATAATGCTGCCTGTAAGTTGAAGCTTAAGGACTACAAGCAGGCAGAGAAGTGTTGCACAAAGGTTTTGTTTATGGCATTACCATTTCCTCTCATCCTTGTCTGTCCTCCTTCCACAGTTGTATTAGAATAAGAATAAAGTGAAAATTACTGATGTGCTGAGAGATTTATTTTACCATGTAGGTATTAGAACTTGATAGTAGGAATGTAAAGGCTCTGTACCGGAGGTCACAAGCGTATATGCAACTTGTGGATTTGGATCTTGCTGAAATGGACATTAAGCAAGCCCTTGAAGTTGAGCCAGACAATAGGTATGCCCTCAGTCTTACATGTGATCCTCAATTTGCACCTGCACTTAATATCCTTAATCTTTTTTGTGGAGATAATTGTGGAGAAGTTATTCTGATACTCGCCAATTGGTCTGACTGTGGCTCACTTGTACAGTTGTACTATGTTTATTTGTATTAACTTTCACTGGATGGCTGTTATCAGGGACGTGAAAATGGAGTACAAAATTGTGAAGGAGAAAGTGAGAGAATACAACAAGAAGGAAGCACAGTTCTATGGTAACATATTTGCAAAAATGAACAAGCTAGATCAAGCTAGAACAGCAGTAAGTTGGCAATGGCTATTCTTCATCTAATATTGTCAAATCTGTGTTATGAAAGTATTCCTTTGCTGTTCCTTACCATTTTTCTCATGTTATGTGACCCTTAATGCAGAACGCAGCAGCAAAACAGGAGCCCGTGCCAATGACTGTTGATAGTAAAGCTTGAAAGGCAAGCCAATATGAGCCGTCATCTCAGTGTCTGTCTGCCTACTTCCCTCCTATGTTGTGTCCAAAGTTCTAAATGACCATGGTCCCTGTGTAGTCATAGTTTTCCCTGTCAGTAGCTTTGTTCATGTCTTGTGTGGTTCGAGCTGAAGAATCCTTATACGTTTATGGTCCTATAAAATCTGAACGGTACCACCTCCAAGTCATGTGTACTGATAGCTAATAAGAATTAACAGTTATCATATATAGTAGTTCAAATGCTTCCTTTTCCTCTGAATGCATTAGCAACTCTGGTTTTTCATTTTCAAGATATTGACTTTAACTGTATTCTCTTGATCAATTTCTATCTGTACTTTCCAAGGCTTGAAAAGTAAACGAGGCTATATTAACCCCGGTCTTAAGAACATCAACTGAAACCTTGGAAATATGATATTATTAAAAAAAAAAGACTAATGATTTCATTCCATTAGATAATGGTAATCTAAATGGATCCAATTCCTAGAACTACTTGTGTAATCCAAATTCCAAGTTCCGATGAAAAAGTCATAAAAGGTGGACTAGCGTAGGATTAGGAACACATAAAAAAAGAATAAGGACAAATACGGATTAAAAAAGGAATATAATATTATATTATTGTAATATAGTATAATATTATTGTCATGAATAAATTTGGACTTTAGCTCATTATAATAATTTTTTTCATTTTTATAAATATAATGTTTTAATATAATAATAATAATAATATTTTTTGAAACATGAAAATAATTATAAGATTATAAATAATAAAAAATATATAAATTTAAATAGTGATTAAATATATTAAAATTTTACCTCATTAATGTATATTATAATAAATAAACTGCAGAGTATCCTCATTGGACATCTAAGTTTTGGAAAATATTTATAATTGATTTTGTATATAAAAAAGATTCATTCAGCAGTCAGCACTCAGCAGGTATTTTTACATTTTTGTGATTATTTTTTTATCAATAAAAGAATGCAAAATCTTAAATTTGACAGATTACTAGTTTTTAGTAAAAGATAATTGATTAGCTTTCAAATGGAATGGCCTCTCAAATAAAATAATATATAAATGAAAACAATTATAAAAGTATGTATGAGCTGAAAATTGGAGTGCACGTATAATAAAACTTAGATATGTCAATTAAAAAAAATTCTTTTCTACATAATTTAGCCTATTTGATTCATAACAGTTTTGCGAAATCATTCTCCAAATTTCATATATCTAAATTCTTAGCAAGTTAGCTCCAAATTAAACAAGTATGTAATTAATTAAACTGTTAATTGAGGATTAAGCAGCAAGATTTGGATATATGTGAAGCCTTTCTTTCATTTATATATTATTTAAGATTTGAACATATGGCCGGCTTTACTCCATTCCTTTCCAATTATGTATATCTTATTATTATATTATTAATATTTTGTAATATCAAATGATTATATAGTATTTTTTTGAAGTTGCAAATTAAGAATAGCACCTTGACAGTTTTTTTCTTTTTCAATTTGAAATTAAAAAAGGGACAATACAATTTCAAGGGAATTTATGGTTGAAATTCAAAATCCATTAAACAAATTACAAGATAAAAGCAACAAAAGTATAAATTCTTGAAGATTTAAAAAGATAATTATAGTAATCTAAATGCATCCAATTCCTATAACTATTGTGTTATTCAAATTCCGATGAAAATGTCAAAAAGGTGGAGTAGCCTGCAACACATAAAAAAAAATATTGACAAAAAATATTTTTAACATTATTATAGTATAATATTATTGTCATTTATATTTTGTTATATAATTTATTTTTAAATTATGATTAAATTAATTTTTAAAATTTAAGAAAAACTTATTTATATATCAAAATATTTATGATAACAGAATTTAATTTTTTAATAATACAATAGTACTAAAAATGGAGTCGCTAGAAAGACACCCTTCAAGAAAAACATGGGTTTTAATTTGAAACTATCTCATATATAAGGGTTTCTTGGGGTTTTAAAAATTTTGTAAACAACTCTTATACTAATAGGTAATAGCATAATAGTATAGAGACAATGGAGATATTTTCAGATAATGAGAACAATAATTAGTTATAGCAATTTTTTTTTTACTGCCTATGAAGGAACTGAAAGGCAGATTCCAAAGGACAGATGATCATCAGTACAATAATGTCAAGAATAATAAGAAGTAGCATTTTATTATCCAAAACAAAGTTAAAGAAAAATCTGATCCAACAGTTAATCAGTGATGTGATGGACGCCAGCATTATATATAACAGCTCCAGGGCCATTGGCCACAGCCTGGAGTAAGCCTAGTTTAGTGCTCCATTCAAAGAAACTCCATGGCTTTCCTTTTGCTACCCCAGTTGGGAGGTCTAGGTGCAGCTCTTGCGGGTGCAGCTGCAGGAGCAGGAGCAGGAGCAGTGGTAGCAGAAGCCGCTGGACAACTGATGCAACGCAGAACAGTGGATAGTACAACATATACTCCTCGTTCTGATCAGCCTAAAAAGAGGGACGACAGCAGTGAGAGTAAAAGTAAAAATAAAAAGAGGGACGACAGCAGTGAGAGTAAAAGTAAAAATAAAAAGAGGGACGACAGCAGTAACAGTAAAACTAAAAATAGGCGTCCCAGGCGACCCAGCCCCCCCAGTCCCCCCAGCCTCAGCAGCAGCAGTAGCAGTACCAGTGACGATGAAACTGGTGAAAAGAAGGTAAGTGTTATTCATTTGCATCATGCAGATGTAAGATTAATATCTCATGAATCATGATGATACCTGCTATTCTCGCAAGGTTTCTCACTTCATATAACGAGAGCTTATTAAAAATCTCAAACAGATTTAAACCCTCACTTGTAATTTATTTATATATCTTACCACTAGCCTACGTATATGATTTAGTATACCAAATGCTTCAGTGTTTGTGTTCTTACTCTTTATTTGTTTGTATTCCTTTGCTTTGTTTGCAGAAGAAGAAGAAAGAATCAAAGCTAAAATTGAAGCACTAAAGCAGAGAAGCTAAATGTAGGTGATCAACCTAGCTAGCTCCAACTTAATATAAGAACGATGTTAGGTATATAAATAAGTGTTGGTATCTGTATCTGACTTGGCTTGGCTATGGTGTGATAATAAATAAGGCAGCTGATAGCTGATGTATATGTATATGTATATGTATATGTAGTCTGTTTATTTCTAAATAAACCTTGATTATGGTTATATTTCATTTTCCTACTTTCGGAAAAAATAATATAAAATATTTTGATTTTTTTGATAATTTTATTATTGACCTTTTAAAATTAGTGAATTTTATCAACTACAATAAAATAATTTGACATGTTAATTAAATACTTATTAATTATTATGACTTTAAATGCATTATGTGATATATGTAATATCTAATAAATATAAATTATGTGTGTATTTTAAATGAAATTGAATATGTTTTACAAAAATTGCATAATATATTATTAATTTTATCTTATTTAAAAAATACATTTATAACTTATATTTATTAAATATTAAACGTGAGATTGTGCCTAATTTGATCAAAATGTTGGCAAACAGGGCCATAGCTAGTAGTGACCAACAGTACTACCTTTTCCGTATCATATATCATCGCTTTTTCCCTTTGCCTTTCTTTTATGGGCACTCAAAACTCAAGTGACCTCTGGACCAACACTATGTTTTCTTATCATAGCCATAGGTGGAACGAGGATATCTCAGCTTGGTCACGTGAAGATATAGTATTCCAATGATCAAGTCATTTATCAACTAGTTTGGATCCGATCATGTCGTATTGCGATATGATCAGTCTTGTCATATCGTAGTTATTTATTTTTTTTATAGACAACCACGATTTTTCACATGTTTTTATATTTTTTTAATTTTTTTTGTTTTTAATTATGACAATTCGTTAAAAAATAAACGGTTATGATTTATTAGACATTTGATCATGTCGATATTACTGCATTCATACTCATCCATCAAGTGCGATTTCCTTGAGTCTCTTCACTCTGGTTCTCCTGGAAGATTAATTGGCTCAATCTAAGGAATTAAACAGGTGTTAGGAAAAGATGGATATTTGCCATTGCCAATTACGTCAATCAAAGGATGTTAAAACCTTTTCGTTGATGAAGGAACCTTGGTTGAGGATAATTTTGTTAACACACTTTATAATTTTAATTTGTTATTTAAAAAAAAGAGAAATTTTGATAAAATATTCTTAATATAATTAGGTTAAGTAGAGTTGAGAGTATATTTTTAAAATAAAGAAAAAGATTATATAATTAAAGTATCTTTCAGATAAGAAAATATTTTTCATTAAAATAACGTTACTTCTTCGATCACTTATTTTAAATTGAATTAACCAAGGTTATTGCATTAATTGGTTTGGTATATAAAAGAGATTTAGCCCGCAGTCAACATGCAATTTTACACATTTCACTACCAAAAAAAAAATGGCTTTAAAGGCAAAAAATTTCTGCTTCTAAAAGAAAAAATTCTATCTCAAAACTATTTGAGGTGGATTTAAAGGCGAATTTTTTCAGCCTCAAAACAAAAAATATATATATTTCTAAATAGCAAAAAAAAAAAGTCTAATTAAAGATATCAGAGACAGATAAAATACACCTCTAAATTTGATATGAGAAACAGCTAAAATCTACCTTTAAATCTGTCTATAAAAATAAAGGCGGATTTAGAGGTGTAATTTGGCTGTTTCTAATTCTCTCTCTATATTAAAAAAAAAGTGGACATTCCATACCTATTTTTTGGAGTTTCTCTCAAATTATTTCTTGTCAGATTTATCCAAAAATAAAAATTGAAGGCTCAAAAAGAAAAAAAAAATCAATTACTTCATTAAAAATAGTTAAAAAAAATTCAAATATATACAACAATCATGAAAAATAATTCATATGTTCTAAATAACTATTATATTTTATTGATCATAATCATTGATTAAATCATCAGCCATGTCTTGGCTGCCGGCGATTTGCTTGTGACCGAGGGTTGAGCAGGAGGAAGAGCTGGAGTAAGAACCAGAGGTTGAGATGGACTAGCTTCGGTAGGAGGAACAATCCCAACGTGCTTGAATAAAAGATGCATCTTCGCATTATATCTTGTTGGTTTCGCATAATCTCTTGTTCATTATGCATCGTTTCCTTATTTTCCTACGACTCCATGCACAATTGAGAGATTATTTGCCACATAGTATGAAGCTCAGAGAGAAGTAGCTTGATTAGCATTAGCAAAAGAACTCTCAGCATGATAAGTTGCCTGCTTTCCAAGGCCAAACACCCACCTCTTCTTATTGATTCTACTAACCACATCAAAGTATAGTTAGTTTTCAGATGCAGCAAAGAGCCTAGGTACAGTACTAATACCCCCTCTACAGACACTTATGAGCTCATGTCTTCCTTTTGCTTTGTATATTCTGCTTGAAAAATAAACTAAATGATTAAGATATTCTCAAAAAAAATCAACTCCCGCCACTAAATTTGCCTCTAATAGAGGCGGATATTTTTTCCCTCTAAATTTTGCCTCACATTAGCCTTTTTTTGTAGTGTTTAAAGTATTTTGGTTACTATCTTGTTATCAATAATGCAAAATCTTAAATTTGACAGATTACTAGTTTTTAGTAATTAATTTTCAAATTGAATGCATGGCCTCTCAAATAATATAATATATAAATGAAAATCACAACTACAAAAGTATGTACTCGCTGCAAATTAGAGTGTACGTTTAATAAAACTTAGATCTGTCAATTAAAAAAATTATTTTCTACATAATTTAGCCTATTTGATTCATAATAGGTTTGCGAAATCATTCTCTAAATTTCCTACATCTAAATTCTTACCAAGTTAGCTCCAAATTAAACAAGTATGTAATTAATTAAACTGTTAATTGAGGTTTAAGCAAGATTTGGATATATGGCCTTCTTTATTCCATTCCTTTACAATTATGTATATTTTATTATTTTATATTATTAATATTTTGGAATATCAAATGATTATATAGTATTTTTTTTAACCATAATTTTTACTTTTTTGTGTTAAGTATATATATATATATATATAAAAACTTATGTTTTTTATACCTTTATAATCGCAATGTTAAAATTATTTAAAGCAACAAAGGAAAGCAATTTTAAAAATACTATTTTGAAATCTTAGAGATACTATTTAATTATTTGAAGATTAATAATTAATTTGTTTTAACTAATAACATTTCAAAATATTAAATAAATATTATTTATTTATTCTCAATATTAAATATAATATTATGTATTCAATTTTTAAAAATTATTTTATACATTTTTTGTAATTACATATATATATATATATATAAATGAAAACAAATTCAATAAAACAAGAAAGTTGCAACATGTATTGTACTCAAAAATTAAAAATGCCACAAAAGACAACATTACACCATACCACAATGTCTGGTATGGGACGAAACTCAGGAAAGAAAAGAAAAAGGAAGCCAATTAGCATAGCCTTTTCATGCACTTGGGTAGTTCATAGATAGTTTAGGTCAAGTCTTATAAGTATCTATTATCTAATATATCCAGCAGGCTTAAATAATAAGACTTAAATATATGCTTATAATTTTAAAGATCAGACATATATAAATATCTAATACATCAAAGTGGAGCATATATATCGGGCGCCATAATTTCTTGATGCCCCTCAAATATCTTTTCCAAGTTGCAAAGAATAGGACCTTGACAGTTTTTTTCTTTTTTAATTTGAAATTAAAAAAGGGACAATACAATTTCAAAGGAATTTATGGTTGAAATTCAAAATCCATTAAACAAAATACAATATAAAAGCAACAAAAGTATAAATTCTTGAAGATTTAAAAAGTATAAATTCTTGAAGATAATGGTAATCTAAATGCATCCAATTCCTATAACTATTGTGTAATTCAAATTCTGATGGAAATGTCAAAAAGGTGGAGTAGCCTAGCAACACATAAAAAAAAAATTGACAAATAGGAGGGTCATTGGCCAAATGGGGAAAAAAATATTTTTAACATAATTATAGTATAATATTATTGTCATTTATGTTTTGTTATATAATTATTTTTAAATCATGATTAAATCAATTGTTAAAATTTAAGAAAAACTATTTATATGTCAAAATATTTATGATAATAATATTTAATTTTTTAGTAATACAATAGTACTAAAAATGAATTCGCTAGAAAGACACCCTTCAAGAAAAATATGGGTTTTAATTTGAAACTATCTCATATATAAGGGTTTCATGGGGTTTTAAAAATTTTGTAAACAACTCCTATACTAGTAGGTAATAGCATAATAGTATAGAGATAATGAAGATATTTTCAGACAATGAGAACAATAATTAGTTGTAGCATTTTTTTTTTGTTTACTGCATATGAAGGAACTGAAAGGCAGATTCCATATGACAGATGATCATCGTACAATAATGTCAAGAATAATAAGAAGTAGCATTTTATTATCCAAAACAAAGTTATAGAAAAGTCTGATCCAACAGTTAATCAGTGATGTGATGGACGCCAGCTTTATATATAACAGCTCCATGGCCATTGGCCACAGCCTGGAGTAAGCCTAGTTTAGTGCTCCATTCAAAGAAACTCCATGGCTTTCTTTGCGCTACCTGCGTTTTTTGGGGCAGGAGAGTTGTTGGCGGGAGGTCTAGCTGCAGCTCTTGGGATTGGAGCTGCAGGAGTAGCGGCAGGAGCAGCGGCAGAAGTTGCTGGACAACTGATGCAACACAGAACAGTGTATGGTCCAACATATTCTTCTCCTCCTCGGCGTGCTCTTCAGCGTGATCAGGCACTAATTCTAGTAAAACCGGAAGCACCTCCACCTAAAAAGTTCAGCAGCAGTAGCAGTAGCAGCAGCAGTAGCAGTGACAGTGAAAGTCTCCCCAGTCTCCCCAGTCTCCCCAGCCTCAGCAGCAGCAGCAGCAGCAGCGACACTGAAACTGGTGAAAAGAAGGTAAGTGTTATTCAGTTGCATCATGCGGGTGTAAGATTAATATATATCTCATGAGTCATGATGATACCTGCTATTCTCAACAAGGTTTCTCACTTCATATAATGAGAGCTTATTAAAAATCCCAAACAGGATTAAACCCTCACTAGTAATTTATTTATATATCTTACAACTAGGTTTATGATTTAGTATACCGAATGCTTTAAGTGTTTTTGTTCTCACTCTTTATTTGTTTGTATTCCTTTGCTTTGTCTGCAGAAGAAGAAGAAGAAGAAGAAGATGATGGAATCAATACTAAAATTAATGAAGATCTGAGAAAAAGAGCAGCTATATGTAGGGGATCAACCTAGCTAGCTCTAAATATAAGAACCATGTTAGATATATAAATAAGTATTGGTATATGTATCATAGCTGCCTTGGCTCTGGTGTGACAATAAATAAGACAACTGATAACTGATGTATATGTAAATGTAATCTGCTTATTTCTAAATAAACCTTTGCTTCCATTGCTATTTTATTTTTCTATTATTGTTCTTACCAATTCAACCGTAATACTTAAAAAAAAAAAAGAATACTCGATTGTTTCTTGTACAGGGAATTTTTTTCTTAATTTCAATATAATTTTGACAAAAATAATATAAAATATTTTGATTCTTTTGATAATTTTATTTATTAACTTTCTAAAATTAGTGATTTTTACAACAACAATAAAATAATTTGACATGTTAATTAAATATTCCTATTATGACTCAACAATATGCTGTTAAAAGCCAAACTTATTATGTTATTTATATAACATATAATAAATATAATTATGTATATATTTAAAATGAGATTGAATACGTTTTACATAAATTTTATAATATATTATGTATTTTATTTTAAAAATACTCATATAATTTATATTTATTAAATATTAAACCGTAAAGTTATGCCTTTTTAGAATTAAGAAATTACATTTCACTATAAATCCGTACGGTGAAAGTCCTGCCAGTGCGCTCCGCTGTCCACAGTCCACGAACTGTGTACTTCCTGCTTATCGCCGGAAAACCAAGTACCACTTGAAGCCGCGATTGGTGCCGAGTGCGGCGTAAGAGCGTCAAGCGGCTACGAAGCTCTTTGACCTCTTGGTATTTTTCTCTTCCCTACTGATACTCTCTCCTTGTTTGTTCTACTGATTCTGGACATAGCCGTCGCCTCCCCCCCCCCCCCTCTTCTCTCTCTCAGTGCCATTTCAGATTTAATTGCCTTCAGGCTGATCTCATTCAGCCCTTTTCATGTTTAATTTCATTTTCAATTTGTATTCTGGGAACTGCCATTTTCATTTCCACTATATGTGTGTGTGTACGCAAGATGCATTATTGAATTTGAGATTTAATTTTGAATGATTAACATTACTTATAACTCTATAATTCTCTATATTATTCGTTTTACTGCCTTGAGATTTAATTTTGAATGATTGTATGTGCCTGACTTTTTATTTCCGATCAATAAATGTCCACTTTGTTTCCTTATGCCATTATAAAAGCTCAAAATCCACTTAGATTACATATATTAAAGAACAATATGTTAAAGTTACAAAAGAATTTTGCTTGACGTGTATATGTCACTAACTAAATAACATAGGTTATGAATTTTAAGCATTTTCTGTTTTTGCTTCTCTTTTATTAGGGTAGTTGACCCTGTTGCTTTTTAAAAAATTACTTTAACTCAAAAAAGGGTTTTCTCCTATACACTTGCACTATTGCTAAGAGGATAGCAGAAAAGCTCAATATTGTGCTATTCACACTATGTAGGAAAGAAACCTGCATATATGGTGTTCTCTGCCCAGACTTAGCAGAACAGGAATAGCTTTCCTCAACTTCTAGTGTAGAACAAGCAGTGTGATATCTATTCTCTACATTTTTTATTTCTCAAAGTAGACTCAACTTTTTTCGTTCTCTGGTTTTCTTTTATCAGTTAAGTTTGATTGGGTTCAATGGCTTTTTTGGCAGTTAATAATTAATTGTGAAAAGACAACCCATCGCTTATGGTTACAATCCTCAAATATCGTAGCTTCTTCTTTGCACTACAAGCCACAAATCCACCAAGATTAAGCCCATGTTCTTTGTTGAAATTTTGTCATTTTGAGTCAGAATGGAATCACATTGCTTTGGATAAAAATTTGAAATTGTCACCAACCAGCGTGCAAAGCAGTGTTGGGATATTTTGGGATTTAGACAACAAACCACCCAAGTCATTGCCACCTTACGAAGCTGCCACTAAGCTGAAAGCAGCTGCATCTTACTTTGGGGTTATTCGGCATATGGTGGCTTATGCAAATCGCCACACTTTTAGCCATGTCCCACAAGTCGTCCAGGAACAGAGAAAAGAGAGGAAGTTGTTGAATAATTTAGCGAACAAAGGTGTGATCAAGCCCAGTGAACCTTATCTTTGTCGGGTTTGTGGGAGAAAATTTTATACGGGTGAGAAGCTTGTTAATCATTTTAAGCAAATTCATGAGCGTGAGCACATGAAAAGATTGAACCAGATAGAGTCAGCAAAGGGGAACAGGAGGGTGAAGTTGGTTGCTAAGTATTCGATGAAAATGGAGAAGTATAAGAGTGCTGCAAGGGGTATTTTGACTCCCAAAGTGGGGTATGGTTTGGCAGATGAGCTAAAACGTGCAGGGTTTTGGGTTCGGACTGTGTTGGATAAGCCACAAGCTGCAGATCTTGCATTGAAAAGTCACATGGTGGATATGATGGATGGTAGGCGGGTTGAGTGTGTGGTTCTTGTGTCAGATGATTCTGATTTTGTTGATGTATTAAAGGAGGCAAAACTACGATGTCTCAAGACAGTTGTCATTGGGGATACCAATGATGGGGCCTTGAAGAGGACTGGTGATGCTGCCTTTTCTTGGGAGGAAATTCTGATGGGGAAGGCTAAGAAGGAGGCAGTATCAGTTGTGGAAAAATGGAAGGATCGTGATATTTTAAAAAGATTAGAGTGGACATACAACCCAGAGATGGAGAAAAAGAAGTTCAGTCTGGATGATATTGTTACTGAGGCAACTGAGGATGACGACATTGAAGATTTATGTGAAGTTGATGGTGCCTATAGAAACAAGGAAGACCCAAGTGCTTCTTGGTGGGAATTGGATTCTGATGATAATGAACAGTCTGGCAAATGATTATCAGTTGTGCATATTCATCTTATTTGTGCCAAAATTTTGTGTGGAGGAAAAGTAATGCTTAGGTCATCAAATTTGTGAGGCAACATTATAACCCTCAGCAGTGATAGATGGCTGTGGTAAATTGCTGCATGCTTTGTAAATGAATATGGAAACTACTTGATTACTTGATTATCTCCTTTGCTATTCACTCTTTCTTTTCTTTTTTTTCCTTTTTGTTTGTTTTTCTTCTCTTAGGATGATTATTTAATCTTGAAATCTGGGAGTAGGAATTTTGTAGGTAGTAATGAAAAAATTCCCAATTTTTTTAGTGTGGTCCTTTGGAATAGCAGGACTATCAGTAGACTGCGCATCTTTTTTAGAATTTGTATTTGGCACTTTGGTATATATTGGTTCGATTGGAGTGTCTTCACTTATCATATTCTTTGACTTCCGTAAATCTGTTGGTATCCCCTAAGTGGAACAGAGAAAGAGGGAAGGTTGGAAATTTATGGTACTTTGTTTTCCTCGTTTGCAGAATAAATCAATCGATATTGTTAGAAGTGTAAGTTAAATAGAGTGGAATGCAAATCATTATTAGTGTATAATGAAGGATTACTAATGTCTATTAAAATTTAAAAATCTTTATTTGGTTATTTTCTTTGTTCTCATGGAATATGCTTTATTGCCTAACATACCCATGTGACATACTGCTTCATTCTTTGTTCGTCAGATTGAACATTCAATGAATAGGATTTACAGTAAATTTGTAAGACTGCTGACTGTCTTTCCTATTACCAATTATCATTATCATAAGAAGCCAAGTATATCATTCTGCTATGAGTGAGTGACCTGGATCTGCTTCTCAATTATGCACTTCAGCAAAGACCAGAACCGTCCACCTGAGGCATTGTAATGCAGTTTTAGGTTTAGAAGACAATCTTTGTAGTGTCATATATAGATCCGGCCTTCTATAAGGAAGGACATATTGATTTTTATCTTAGATAATGCCACTCTGAAAATCTCCCACGGTTTGTCTGTCTTTTCTTGGTTTTGGCTGAACTTTATGCGCAAAAGCCGAGCCACTTAAATGACAGAAAGAGATGGGAGAACGGAGAACCCTACTCCAATACCCTCTCTTAAATTTTTAAGATAATTTTTGTTAATCTGATTGTTATTGTTACTTGTTTGAATTGGACAAGGAATACATTCTTCCTATCTTTCCTCAGCAAATGATTGGAAATTACTGTTTGAGATTTTCTACTAGCTAGTTGCTATATATCTGGGTTCCGAATCTGAGTTATCATTTTTCCATTTCATATTTATTTAATGGGGCTTGGTTAATAGAGTGAAGATTGGGTAGAGTAAAATCTACTCCATGCCAACTGTATATTTTAACTTCAATTACATTGAGAAACTACAATGTTTAAAAAAATACACTCACACATTAAGAAGCAAATGCCATGAATCAACTAAGCAAAACCAAAATAACATGGTAAAATACTAGTGTCTGTACATTCATACTTTTATTTTTATTTTTTTGTTTATATATATATATATATATTTTGTATTATTACTTAAATATAAAAAGAAATTAATTTAATATTATTTAAATTATTTAATTTTTATATTTTATATCGTGATTAATTGTAAAATATAAGAATGTGATTTTTAAATTTTATAAAGTTATACTTTCTCTTCACTTTTTAAAGGAGTGGGACTGGGACAGTAGAAGTAGAAGTAAAAGTTGATTATGAATTTTTTATTAATTAATCAAAATACTAGAATATGTGGTAATACAATTTAAGGGCAATATAAGAAATTTATGGTAAAACATGACAAGTTTGAATTTGTAATGTACACACACATATTAACAAAACATTGGCAAGCACGAATTTGTAGCATAGGCATACCGCATACAGACACATAAAACATGACAAGCACGAATTTGTAACAACTGGTCCAACAACACAAGTTTGTCCAAAAAAAAAAGAGTTAAAACAAGAACTTGACGGGGGATTCAAACCACCCTAGAATGCAAGGCAGTAGATGAATCGAGCTTTTAGTGAATTATTTGAATCCGACTTGTTTAGAACTTAGTTTGGCATAACTTATATAATAAATGACCAAGCGTGAGTTTAATTTGAAGCTCATGTATTAAGTGAATTAAGTTTGAGAATTTTACTATTTAACTTAGACTCACTCGTTAAGAGTTTGATTAAAAATAAAATAATATAAAATATTATTCATAAATTTTACATAATATATATTACATGATATAAAATTATATAAATTTTAACTTGATGTGTAAATTTATTTAAATTTATATGTTTATAATTATAAAAAAATATATTAATGTTAAATAACTTTGACTAGTCAAGCCAAACTAGTGGTTTATTAAATGAGCCACATTTAAACAAAATATGTGCTCATTTTTTAAATGAATCGAGTTTAAAATATTCACTTATTAAATGAGTTGAGCTTGAACACTAATGTTAGGCTCAAAGCTCATTTATAGCCCTAATAGAATGGGTCGTTAAGACCCAATATTATCTTTGGACTGAAAAACCATATTTAGATGCTAACTCTGGTATTCAGAAGAAAAGGTACTTGAAACTACAAAATTTGATTATTATTGTTTCTTATTAGCTTTCAGTATACAAAGCTTGGAGGACACTGATCCGGACCATAATGAAGCATTATTCAGCCCAAACCCCAACGGACAAAAAAAAAAAAAGGTTCTACCTTCTAATGGTACATTGAACCATCTAGTATTCTGTTTTGTCATCCTCAATGCCCCATCCACCAATCCTTCCTGCATGTACAACGCAATCCTCTTCTAGCTCTCCTGCCGCTGGCACTTTTGTCTCTAACCTGTGCATTGGCAAAACCAAACCCCTGTACGTATCAGGGGCATTTTCTGTCTAGGGGCAGTATATTACGTTGACGGGGCCACCTTACATTGTTTCTTTCTTGATGTCTTCATACTGGTGAGAGTCATAATGAGTCCAACTTTCAATCCTGTACCGCAGCTGCATAACCTTGGTTCACCTCCCCTTAATTGGGTGACACAGTTTCTTTGGCACATCCAGAATTATACGACTGATCTGAGATGCACAACAGTAAAAATAGTACATTTTAAACCAGTAGTCACATTGTCACCTGCAAACATATGATACACGAGCATCATCAGTCTTCCACAATCACTGTTATCAGGTTGATTAGTATCTCTACATGTTCCATTAGTCATAACCGACCTTTCTCCAGTGTCATATTGCTCCTGAAATATATAGATGCATTTCTAAAGTGGATTCATTTCTTATGAAGTTTTCAGCCTTCCCCCGACTTCAAGTTTTCTCAGGAATGGGATCCCCATGTTGTTCATTGAGTTCAATATTTCTTCAGCTTGGCTTTCCTTCCCTGCAGATTTGTAGAAATGCACAGCTGCACTCATGATGAACCTGTCTCCTTTCGTCGAGTTGCTTATACTTTCGAAAAAGTTAATACCTTCTTCCACATGTCCATATTCCAGGTAACCTCTCAGCATTGTTCGAAAACATATTAGATCAGGAATTAAACCCACAGTTAATAGTCTCTTATAAACCCTGTTGGCTTCATCAATCAACCCTGCTTTTGTGAAAGCAGAGATTAAAATGTTAAAATGGGCACAGGATGGCGAGATGCCTTTGCTCCGCATAGCATTAATGGTTTCCTCTGCTTTAGAGTAATTCAGACTCTCTGTATATGCTCGGACAAGGGAAAGATAGGTGAAAGAGTCAGGTGAACAACCCTGTCCCTGCATGGCCTGGAAAAGTTCCTCTGCTTCATGATGAAGTCCAGCATTAGCATACACATTGATCATAATATTGTAGCTGACCTGCATTTCCCCAGAAAAGGCGAGAAATTGCACTATAACAGTTATTATTTCAAAATTACAAACTATAAGGAATATAAAACTTAAACTGTGTCGTGTTCCAATACTGGAAATGTAATATTACAGAACCACAAATAATCATTTCATTCACAGTATGGGACTGCAACACACAGAGATCTTTATACAGGGATCCTAAATTTGGTAAGGTAAATTCAATTAAAAAAAATCCCAAAATCTTGAGTAAAGTGACCAGAAACAAGTATGAAATGTATATAAGTTATAACTGCTAAAGATTTAACATGGGGCCTTGACAGCTTAAGCTATTAAATTAGGTGGTTGGTTGACAATTCCCTATAAGATAATTGCCCATTATATTCTATTAAGAATCTAGTAACCAAACTAGCAACTTTACCTTTCCAGGTTTTATCCCTTCTTCCTGCATTTTATTGAACAGCTGTGAAGCATCATGTGTCTTACCTACAATGGAATAAATAATGTAGGATATTGATTACAACAATGTAGAAAATACCAACCGTAACAAAGTAATTTTTTTGCTTCTTATTTTCTTTTTCTTTATGTTTATCTTTTTTTTTTTGGTATCAATTTGCAATACAGCAATGTTGACCTGGGATCTCCCACCCAGATGGCTAGTGCCAGAGGCAATAATTTATTGACCAATCAATAGCCATTATTCTACAGATTACATTGTTCGTCATTGTGACTGTAGGACATATAACAAGTAAAAGATGTCTTAGGACACATAACAAGTAAAAGAATCTTCTTAAAACTTCCTCCGTTTTATATGAATAATATTAGACATTGATTGAATAAAAATTATGCACATGAAAATCCAAGTGCAATGGATCTTTCTTTACTATATTCCATCTATAATTATCAGAACTCCATCTCAGTTGAGGTTAAATAGTCCTTTACCAGCCTTCCCATAATAGCCAATCACATTCATGTATGTTTTTTCATCCAAAGTCACACCCAATGAGTGAGCCTTCTTGAACATCTCCACGGCTCTATCCAACTTTTGATCTTGTCCATAGACACTGTACCAACAGTTTAACAATTAGTCTAATGTGACAAGAGATAGGGACTATAAACTTATTACCAATGAAAGAACAGCTTATCAAGACTATAACCTTATCATTGTGTTAACTGTTTGAATTGATGGAGCAACACCCATGGAACACATGCGCTCGTAAATAATGGATGCAAAATGAAATTTGCCTACAACACAGAACATACTGTATTAGCAAGCTTTCTGACCTTCCATTGGAAATGGAATGTTTGATATCAACCTGCTTCAAGCATGGCTTTGATAAAGGTGTTGTAAGCCACAGTATCAAGCTCCAAGTTTTCTTCAAAGCTTCTGCAGATAATACTTTCTGCCTCCTGATGTTTTCCTGAAGAAGATTTATGCTTATGATTATCAGAATCGCCACTAGAATCTAACTGGATACTAAACAAAATATCAACAAGGAATACATAATGCTCTCCATACTTCCTATTTCTCTGAAACTATTTGACAAATCCATTAGGTACAAAAAAACTTCATATCATTTTATGGTTCAGATTAGAAACCCACGGTGAAGGAAAGGATCCTGGTATCAGGGATATAAACTACGATTTTAATTGGGGTTACCACGGGAGCTTATGTTTTAATCTTTCAAACAAAGCTATGTAACATGAAACTTTTACTATCAAATCTAATTCAATTATGCATTTCAAATTATAGGTGGCTAGCATTCCTTTGAATCTTTTGAAAAAAATTGAGTCCTGCATGAATTGTTGAAAACAAGCCTCTTGAATTTGAAAATATCAAACTTCAACGGAAGGGGAAAAAATCTGCTGAATATACATTATTGACTCCAGGAAAGTTGCAAGGTAGTTTGACTATAACCAAAGACAGGCATATAAAAGGCAGGACATAATCAGTAAATGCTGATCTCTGCAGACATAAATATCAGACTTACAGAATTGGGAGGACTATTATAGAACTTTCTTCAGACTTCATATGCTATAGCTTGTTAAAGCAGACAGTTTGAGAATTCTATTGACGTATGTCATCTTGTTAATTGAACCATATTTGAGGACAGGAAGGTGATGTGTGTATTAGATAATACAAGGATAGACCCTAGTTACTCTACTCTTCTATGACCATACCTCCATTAGTCAAAGCATTCACAACAATGCTAATTCCAACAGCACCCAAATCATGCCCTTCCTCAGTTACTTGCTGGTAAAGCAAATATGCCTCCTCTTTTTTACCACATTTGGCATATGCATCAATCATAGAATTATATACTACTTTACCAGATGTAAGAGGATTTGCAAATTCTGCAAAGATTTCTTCAGCCTGTTTCAGCATATGTTGTTTGCCATAAAAGCTAATTAAAGAAGCTACAGTGGCTTCTTCCATTTTGCAGCCAAGCTTGATGAATTGATGGCTGAGAGACTCAGCTTTACCGATTTCTCCTGGGTAAAAGTAATGCCAAATGTAAATGGAATTTACTGTAAAGATAAGTGGAAAATTCAACAAGATATCACTCAAATGAAACTTGGCTTAATAAGGTATAATTCATTTCTTTTATATTAAAGAAAATACAAACAGAGCATATAAGTTGTCATCATACCATCTTTAACCAAGCTGATAATAAGCTTAGTAACAATATTTGATCCAGCAGCAGAACCAAGCAATAACTTCAATATCACTTTTGTCTTGCTATAGTTTCCATTGGTCAGATATAAACTGAGCATCAGCCCAAGAGCTACAGTGTCAGGTTGGTCAGTGGCCATAAGTTTATCATCAGACTGCTCATGCCCCTTATTTCCACAAAGAACCCAATAAAATGCCCGGAAGAATTTATCATCTTTAAAAGATTCAGTCTTAACCATCTGCTTTGTCAACTGTTCAGCTTCTAGTAGCATTCCCTCCTTACAGTAAACCTTCATAACTGTATTATAAAGTTTATTATCAAAATGCGTCTGATTCTCTCTAATTTGGACAATGAAATCCTTGGCCTTTTCTATCAAATCAAGTCCCACATACAGATTAAGCATATCATCACAAGAACCAGCATCAGGAGGTCCTGTCTTCTGAAGAGCTAAAAATGTTCCTTCAGCAGATGCTAGATCTTCTTTCATCACATAACACTGCAACAAGACAATATAAGCAAATCGAGAGAACCCTAGGTTTCTAGACTTCATGAGTTCAATAATTTCCAAGGCTTTGTCCACATTTCCAGAAGTGAGATGGACTTGTGCCATTGCTAAATACGTTTTTTCATCAGTCAGTAGGCCCAGCTGCTTTGCCTCTTCAAATGTTTTCTGAGCATCCTCATTTAAACCAAGCTTTCCATAGATTCTTATGAGCAAACCATATATGACTTCATCAGCTGAAATTTTTTTACTTATCATTTCTGCAAAAAGAGAAAGGGCTCTAGAGTAGTCTTCATATTTGTAATACAGAGATAGAAGTGAAGCGCAAGTGTAATTACTTGGAATTATTCCTCCAAATCTCATGTCCTCGTATAGTCTTAGCACTTCATCCCTGTTGCCATTTTTGGAACTTAAACTAATAAGCAGGCTATAAGTTACCTCCTCGGGAACAAATCCACCATTTTTCATTTCATCAAAAGTCTTGAAAGCATCTTCATGCAACCCTTCTTTGACAAGTGAGCTGATGACTACTGTATAAGTAAAATTATTGGGTACCACCCCTTTTCCCACCATATCCCTCCACATCTCTACAACCTCCCTATGGAGTGATTTCTTTTGCAAAGAAGACAACATAAAGTTGAAGACAGCAACAGATAGTGTGATACCCCTTTCTTTTACGGCTGGATAAAATGACAACATAGCCTTATGGCGTCCCCATCTGGCATATGAACAGAGCATTGTGCCACAAGCTACTTCATCCGGTTCACACCCTGCATCTAGCATCTCCAAGAAGGTCTCTTCGGCCAGTTTGAGCTTTCCAACTTGCCCATATATGCGCAATACTATCGTATAGACAATAACACTTGGGCGGTAGCTCAGCTGTCCAAGAACCAGACTATCATTACACAGAATGAATATCTAAACTTTGAAAAGAAAAACACAAAACAGAATGTAATGGCTTTCAAATAATTAAGCAATCCACAAATAAAAACTTTCACTCACAGTCATTGGTTTAGTTAAGAACGATTATCCAAAATCATACTGAGACCTGTCATGAAAATTAGCAAAACTAACTGACCCAGGAGGGAAAAGAGAAACCAACCTGCAATTTCATCCAAGCAAAGAAGTCCCTGACTTGCCTCCACCCTTTCTGCTCCTTGAGCACGACACACATCTCTCTAAAGCTGAGCTTGCCCACAAATGACCCCATAACCATTCTCATATCATACTCTCCCTCACCTTTCCGAGACAGAGCTCGCACCTTCTTAATAGCGGCCACCACATGCTTACCATACAAATGGCCATTCCTATCATCCTGCAAGTACTGAACCATCTGCTCTGGAGTCCTTTTGATCCACTTCGGAGTCTGCGCTTGTGGACCTTGGTTCCTTCGCAGAACGCTAAGATACTGGGCTTTGGCTTTCATAATGCGGCGAGCGTTGTCGTCAGAGAGAGGCTTCTTGGGGTTCTTATGTCTAGGCTTGGGTTTGGTGTGGTCACCATATCTGGGGGACCACGGGTCCGGATTGACTGAGGAGTGAATAGGCATCATCTTAGGTCTAGTAACGGGCTTCTTCTTCAAAGAGAGGTAATCAAATTCAGGAGGAGGAGGTAGAAGTGGAGTAGAGAAGAGGAACGAGGATTTGAGAGACTCCATACTCTGGGTTTCGCAGGAAAATGGTCCCCTTTTCCCGGAATTGCTGAAGCAGCTCCTTGGACTTCGTTGGTCGCCGGGGAATGGGAGGCAACCTCACTTGCTGTGGATAGCGGCGGTGAACGAGACGGATACCCCTCGGAGGCAATTTTGTTTTTCGGAGGAAGAGAATTATTTTAATTATTTATATTTATACCATGATTTCAAAATTTTGAAAATAATTATTTATTTAAATGTTTTTATGCATTGTATTTTTAAATAATATATTTAACAAAATTTCATAATTTTTGTAGTATTATATTGAAATATCTTTTTAAATTATTTAAAATACTAAATAAAATAAATATCATCAAACCATGGGGGGAGGAAGAGCTCGAAAAGATCGTGATTGTCTAAGTATCATATTCACCTTTGACTTATAATTATTTAAATATTTAAATGGTCACAATCTTAAAAAAAATAATCAAAATCTTAATCTCTTTATGTAGAGTTATAAAATATTTTTGTTACTATTATATTTTAATATTAAAATATCTATAATAGTAGTATTTAATTTTTTAATATTATAATAATACTACAAATTTCTTGTCCGATTGGTATATTTTGACTCCAAAATAAAAGATAATTTTTCTTAAGAATTTATCATTCTATTACAATACTTATTTTAATTAATAAATGATATATGTAAAAAAAATTCAATTAATTTAATTATTTTTATTTATTAATATATATGTTATTCATTAATTAAAAATATTGAAAATAAATATATAATTGTATCTAAATTTATCTCTAATCATGGTTGAATTTTGGAAAAAAAATCATATTTGCAACGAAAATATTTGGTTTGGAGAAAACTCAATTGGAAACAAAGTCGAAAATGTTGGGATGAATGGGAAATTATTGGAGTAAATCATAGAATAATTATGTATTAATAATAATTGTTAGACCATTCTAAAAATATTAGATTGAGCCTAACATTAGCCCAATTAAAATTGTTCTACCCACATTAAGAAAGTATTTATAATCTTCAAAGGATCAGAGGAGTTTATTAAAAAAAAAAACAATTATGTCATATAAACTTGGATATTATGTACTCATTTTTATAACAAAAAATATTCTTTTAATTTTATATTATATTAAAATAAAATGATCATAAAATAATAGTAATAATAATAATAAATTCAAAATCACAAAATAAAAAAGAATACAAAACCAAAATTCTAAACATGCTAAAGAAATTTACATAATGATAGAGATACATAACGCCTTCAAATAATCATTTTTGTATTATATTGTTTATTCATAAGGGTTCTCTTTTTTAAAAAAATCTAATTAGTAAATTATGTAATTTTTTATAATTAATAATTTATTTTTTTTGTATATTATACATTATATTTAACTATTTTTAATTTTTAATTATTACACATAATTAATATATTTTTATTAATATGTTTAATTTTTTTCTTCTTTAACCCCCGATAAAAATTGTCCCTCTTTGTAATACTTGGAATTCTCTTAATACTTTTCATACTAATTAATTACTACAAATAATTAATATATATATATATATATATATTTTATAAAAGGAGTAATATATTAAAAAAAATGAATGAGTAATTAATAATCATTTAATTAAAAATAAATAAATAAAATTATTTATTAAAAATCACGTATCATTTATATGACCGCTTATTAAAAATATATTATTTATTTTTAAATTAACAATTATTAATTACTTATCTTATCATTCACAATAAACTATATGACTTTTATGTATGTATATTTATATATAAAATATGTAATTTAATTATATATATTTATTCATAAATTTAAATTAGTTATCTTATTGTATGATATCGTGGTTTAAACTTTTGGGGTGACTAATGATATATGTTAGTAGTTACAATTGATATTCAACTTCAATATATTTTTCTAAACTAATTGTGGAAATTAAGGAAAATCTAGTTAATGTCACAAAATGGAAAATATGTGAAAATTTGTAAATTGATTTTTGATTGATTGAACGATAAATATATAATTAAACCATCAAGTTTTGTCGCTAGAGTACTGTCACTTCACCTTGGGTTTAGACTTTATAAAAGGAGCCACGTCAGACTTTGAAAGTCAACGATCTTCTTCCAATCATGTGAAAAATAGGTCAGAAGATATGATTACAAGAATTTGTTGATGTTACATCCACTCATTTTTTTTTTATGTTTTTTTTAAATTTTTTTATTTTTTAAAAATAATTAAATATTTTTTATCTTATATTTTTTTAAAAAATTTTTTTAAAATGTTTTTTAATTTTTTTAAATTTTTTTACGTTTCTATTACTATTCATCTATAATTTTTTTATTATTTATTTATGACTTAAAAAATTTTACAAAACATATAAAAATATTTCAAAAAATTTTTAAAAAAATTAAAAAATATAAAAAAAAGGAAAAACTCCCCTGTCGCCCACACATAGGTGGTAGGAGAGTAACTCCCTTATTACAATCCACATCACCTTTTTGTTTGATATATCTTAAATCATTCATTGTTTAACAGATTCAAAAAACCCATTTGTTATGGTACAGTCCTATGGAAACTGCATCATACATTTTAATATTTAAATGTTAAATTTTTTTTTATTTTTTATTTTTATTTTTTTAACATTAATTAATTATTATTTATGTCATATATATTTTAAAAAAATTTAAAATTTTTTTATATTATTTATTTATAATGTTTTAATACTATTTATTTATAAATAAAAAAATTTTAAAATATATAAATATTTTAAAAAATTTTAAAAAATTTATATGACATAAACAATAATTTTTTAATATTAAAAAATAAAAAAATAAAAATCTTATCCACCATCATAATTAGATAGAATTTGCCTTAAAAAAATGACTAAATCTAACAATATCACGTGAGCACGTGTTATAACCACATTTAAGTCCAGAGAAATATTTCTTCACAATATTTTATTTCTTTATAATATTTTATAACTACATTTAAGTACAAAAAAATATTCTTATTATAAAAATAATGTTTTACAAAATCTACAAATTTCTTTTTAATAATCATTATTACTTATCTTGTATTTTTTATATTATCTTATTATATGTTGATTGGTTAAAAATTATTTTTAAATTTTGTAAAAATTATTTTTGTAAAAGGAGTATTTCTTTAGCATTTATTGAAAATAATGTTATTCTTACAAAGTCACTTCATCTCACTTTACATCATTCTACTCATCACATTATACTACATTTCAATATTTTCTAACATGACATATAAATAGTTTGTGAGTTGTATATTTGTAAGACTAGTATTTATCTTTATAAATTGCAGGGCATTTAGAGATATTTAAATCCTTTCATGTTTAAAAAATAGTGCTTATTATGGTGCAATATAGCTTTTGGCATCGAAATGTTATATTTCTTTCTCAATTTTTTTTATTTTTTAACATTAATTAATTATTGTTTAGGTCATATAATTTTTTGATAATTTTTTAAAATATTTTTAAATTTCTTTAAGAATTTTTTATATTTTTTTTATATTATTCATCCATAAATCTTTTAATACTATTCATTCATAAGTATAAAAATTTTTAAAAAATGTAACAACATGCTACAAAATCTATAAAAAAAAATATATATGACATACACAATAATTCATTAATATTAAAAAATTAAAAAAATAATAATAATATATAAAAGTCATGCTACCGTCACAAACAACTTTTGCCTTAAAAAATATATAACACTATTATATTTTGTTAGAGATAAATATGAGTGTCAATAACCAAATATGAATTAGCTCAGCTCAATCGATATTAGACCTTTAAAATATGGGTTGGCTAAGTCAACTCATATTTTATATATATCTACAAAATTCTAACTTAGCCTAGCTTAGCTCATGTGCCATTATATATATTAAAATTTTTTATATAATTAAAATTTTTATAAAATTACTTAACAAGTATATTTAATTATCATTAAATTACATCAAAGTTTTAATATACAAATGATATAAATTATTATAATGATATAATATAAATGACTCAAGTCATAATATAAGTTTCTTAAATTTATAATACAATAACATAACTTCCTCAAAATTGTAATATTATAATTAAGTTAGAGTTTTTTTATAAAAAAATGCCTTGATCTATGTATGCCAACCCGGTCTAACCTGAGTTGGTCTCCCAAAATATGAGATAGGTCAATCCATATTTTATATGGGCTTATAAAACTTCAATTTAATACACCCTTATGGGTCAATCTTGTGGGCTTGGCCCATTTTGACGCTCCTAAAGATAAACACAATATATATAAAATGACCAAAAAATAAATAAGATCTACTAATTAAATAATAGATTAAATTACATTTTTGCTTCATTTAATTTGTCAAAATTACAATTTTAATTTTTTAGTTTCATTATAAATAATAATTTATTAATTTTATTAAAATTATAATTTTGATTCCTTCAAATAAAATTATAAAGAATAAAATTATAACTTTAATAAAATTAAAAAAATTATATTGTTCAAGATATAATTAAAAGGCCAAAATTATAACTTTAAAAAATTAAAAGAACTAAAAATATAATTAAACTTAAATAATAAGACTTATATTGTGTGTGTATATTTCTAAGATGAGATAATTCTTATCCATTTTAAAATTCCAGTCTATATTCTAAATATTAAAAAGAGGAAGAAAAGAAAGTAAGGCAAGCCGTGTCAGCTGTGGATTGCAGTTGCAGCATGCAAACTCCCACGTGGCAGTCACTCAGCTTGATGCTCCCACCTATCTGTCATTTCCTCACAGCCCCCATTGAACCATTACGTTTAACAGCATGAAGACGCAGCCCGCCCCAATATACACCCATCCATAACCGATAAGATCATAGGAACCGCCCCTGCAAAACTCAACACCCTCTCTCTGTCGTTTTCTTCCCTCTCTCTAATACGCGGCACGCCGTTTTAGCGTCGTCTCGCCACCTCATATCTCCTCTCGTTTTACGTGTCCAAACACCCCCAATGTCCTCAACCTCACCCGCGTTTCCCCCATATATATAAACGACACTGTCATTCATCGATCTCACAAACACAAGCAGCAACGGTTATGGCGTTGATCAGGTCATTTGCCTTCACATTGACCTTACTCTCTGTTCTCTCTGCGGCGTCATGTGGTTACGGAGGACCTGGACGGCTAGTGGGAGGGAAGACGGAGATCCCAGACGTGAAGACAAATACGGAGGTGCAGGAGCTTGGGAGGTTCTCGGTGGAGGAGTATAATCGGAGGCTAAAGCTGTGGGTGAACGAGGGCGGAGATCAGCAGGTGGAGTTCAGGGAGGTGGTGGAGGCGCAGAAGCAAGTGGTGGCGGGGATAAAGTACTACCTGAAGATCTCGGCCACAGAGAATGGGATTCAGAGAATGTTCGACTCGGAGGTGGTGGTGAAGCCATGGCTTCATTCCAAACAGCTCCTTAACTTCGCCCCTTCGTTCCAGTAGTAAAAGGAAAAAAATTTAAAAAATAATCTTTAAAATACGTAAAAAAAAAGTTAAATTGTGTCATTCAACGTGAACGAATATAATTTAGTTGAACACGTGTACAAGATCCCAATCCGTATATGTATTTGTGTTAGTGTACTGTATGTCAGTATGGTCACTGTCTGTATTTTTCCTAGCTTTTGTAATATAATTTTAGCATTTTAGGTGATATGATGAGAATTTTTAGTTTAGTATATCGATATTTTAAATATTGAAATAATTATAATATAATAATTGAAAAGTGTTAAAAATATACATAATTATTATTTTATAAAAATTATTAAAATCACTTCAGTTCAATTCAAGTTTTAGTTAATATTAAGAGGAAAATTGTCACTAAATGTAATATTTATATTATTATATAAGTAATGTTATTTATATATTATTTATTATTTATCAGATTAAAATTAGATGTATAATAAAGGGGTAGAAAAATAAGGTGCACAAATAATATTAGTTATTTTATAGAGCGTATATAATATATTATGATATTATTTAGACTTTTTATATTTGTAATAGTTAACATTGATATTTAAAATGTAATAAAACTATAAATTTATAAAATTTAGATTTGGTTTTTAAAAAATATATGATATTATTATATTATGAAATAAATAGATATAATATATGAGATTTATCTTTTAATTAATTAATGTATTTTATTTATAATTTTATACACGTTATTTTTATATTTCTAAAGATTGATTATCTTTTTTCTCTTATATAATACATGATGGTAAGATATTTTAAAATGATATGCCAGTGCATCACAAACTTCTTATAACTTTTTATCATGACGATAACTTTTAATACTTTTTATAACCCATTTAAAAACAAGTATAATTATAACATCCCATTGGGTTTTTAGATAAACCAGAGCTTTCTATTTTCCTTTCTCTTGTACACATGTCTCAAACCCTAACAGTTAATTTTGACTTTGTTTTTGGTAAATGACAGTTTGAGTGACTTCAGAAACTAGATCAATTTTATTTTTCAAAAAAGAAAAGGAAAGAAAAAAAATGTTTTTTTTAATTCAAATTCTCCATGAATATATAAGCATATCATCTTAGTATTTTTTGTTTTTGTTTTAATGAGGACCTATATTTTACGTTTAAAATTTCATTTTTTTGGGGTGAAAATTTAAAATTAAAATTTATTGATATAAAAAAATTATTATTTGGTGTCTGAGTATCAAATTCTTAAATGGTACTTTAACGTTTACATCTTTTTTGTATTGTATTATAAAAATGGTTATTATATTACAACATAATAGTTGTTTTTTATAATTAAATAACTTTTATAACAATACTTAATTTTTAAATTAAATAACATTTTTTTATAAAAAGTGAAAAAAAAAGTGAATAAAACCACATAAATACCCAATAAACATTAAATAATAATTTTTCCTATAAAATATCCTTCTATATAATATAAAAAAAAATCAGTGTATATGGAGATGAAAAAGAGTTGGGCATAATTTTATAGCCCTATATATGGTGATTTATGAAGAAAAAGACAAGATATATAGAGTTTTAGCCTTTTAGGCACAGGCGAGTGGCGACGATAACCTCCTATTTCGGACCGATCCAAGTCCGCCAATGCGCTCCGGATCCCAACACAAATTCAAAAGTTACCGTTGCTACCTCTTCTCTCTCTCTCTCTCATATTCAAATCTTTCCCAACGGCTACATTCCCCTGTCTCCTCTCTATCTCTTTCCTCCATCTCTCTCGCTTCCTTGTCTTCCCCAAGCCCTATTCTTCTCTCTCTCTAGAATTCTTTGCAATGAAGAACTTCAGGTTGCCAAGAAATGGAATCTTGAGGGAGACCCCCTCCGCAGAGCTCCCTTCTTCGTCAAGCCCTAGCTCTTCTGCTAAGCCGAGACCATCTCGTAAGCACAAATCATCGAAGGAGAATGATCCTCCCTCAGATCCTAATGCTATGCAGTCCGATTCAAAGCCCTCACCAGCAACCGCCGCCAAACTGAAGAGTCCGTTGCCCCCAAGGCCGCCATCTTCAAACCCTCTTAAGCGGAAGCTCAGCGTGGAAAATCTCCCTGATAATTCAGTCCCAGGAACCTCTGATTCCGGTGTCAAGGTATTTTTACTTTGTCCAATTTTACATTCTATGTTTTCAGTACGATGGACAAGGTTTATATGCTGAGGAAAATGGGGATATGGATTTCGTTTAGGTCTCACTTTTAATGTTGTTGAAGAGAAGAAAAAGATGGGTTTGGTAGATCATACATGAAGGTTCCTTTACGGGTTTTCAACATGTTTTCATTATCTATATTTATCTTTTTAGGTTGTTGTAAGGATGAGGCCACCATGCCAGGACAAGGATGAAGGGGATCCTATAGTACATAAGACTTCTAGTGATTCCTTATCAATTAATGGTCAGACTTTCACATTTGATTCTGTTGCCGACACAGAGTCTACACAGGCATGTTTTCTGTTGAAGTGATCCTTTATCACATATTAATGACTTGATTTTTGGTACTTAACGCCCGTTCTCATCCCATCTTCCAGCTAGATATTTTCGAGCTTGTTGGGGTGCCTCTTGTAGAAAATTGTTTGGCTGGATTCAATAGTTCAGTATTTGCTTATGGACAGGTATTTTCCCTTGCCATTTGTTACTTAAAGTGTTCAGTTCAGCCTACCTCTGTTATTTTTATATTTCTTAGGTTAATGCCACTAATTATGATTTTATATTATCTTTCAAATGTTATTAGACGGGGAGCGGAAAGACATATACCATGTGGGGTCCTGCCAATGCATTGTCGGAAGAAAATTTAATAAATGATCAGCAAGGCCTTACCCCTCGCGTTTTTGAGAGACTCTTTGCCCGCATAAATGAAGTGAGCTTAAAATTCTATTCCTATATTCTTTGAAGAATATATGCACTGTGTCATGACGTTTATTTTTGCATTTCCCTCACAGGAGCAAATTAAGCATTCTGACAAACAACTCAAGTATCAGTGCCACTGCTCTTTTCTCGAGGTTGAATGACTGTAAAGTATTTCTTCCCATGTTCTGACCTGCTCAACCTTAAAATTTTACTCCATTTGGTACAACATTTTGTTCATGCAGATATACAATGAGCAAATCACGGATTTGTTGGATCCAAATCAGAGAAACCTCCAGGTAAAATCTGATCCTTTTAGGTTTTCATGTATAATTACTTTATATTGGAACTGGTCTTTGAAAGAGTCTGTTGATTTTCCAGATTAGAGAAGATGTCAAATCTGGTGTCTATGTAGAAAATCTCACAGAGGAGCATGTGTGTACAATGAAGGATGTAATTCAACTTTTACTAAAGGTTTGCTTCACCATACTTATTGTATCATGGATAGTTTTAATGCAAATGTGTTCTTGCTTCTATGACCTCGCTATGGGGATCCTCATATAGTGAAAAGTCAAACAATATGTTTAGAATGTTGTGTAGCAGGCCATCATTTGATGCTCTGATTCATGAGTTACTAAATACAAAGATTCATTTTGTTTATTTGTTGTTAAGAGACAAATCAAATGATTTTGTTTGATGCAATTATATTGATAGCTTTCAAAATTTAGATGGCATATTTTTTCTCATAAAGTTCCAGGAAAAGAAAGGAATATCAAAAAGGATTTTATAGGGATGCCTAGATAATTGTGGCATATTTTGTTTGAATAAGGATATACCTCCAGTCTGGTGGGATGTGTTCATATGAACATATGATATTTCTGTATTTTGTTTTAGTATGCAACCGCATTTTTATTCAATTTGTTAAGTTTCTTAGACAATAGTCATTTCCCTCTTTCATAATTTTTTCCTGTTTATCTATTCCCCTGTTCTGCTGTGAATCAAAGCTCACAAAAGGGAAACAAAAAAGACAAGCTCTAGTTTCAAACAAATTGAATTCGAATGGAAAGACCACTGCCTGTTTATCCGCCATTAGATAACTTTGTATTTTTTCATCCAATGATGAATAACCCTACTGTGTCAGCAAAGGCACCGACATCTTATTGGTACTGAAGAAAGCCCCAATATAGGAAAACAACAATATTGCTTTTGCAGTGGGGTCCACTATGCCATTGGACCTGTGATTGTAATCTGCGCAGCTGTATTCCTTCAATAAATGCACATTTTTTCTGCAATCTCTGCAACTACAACTGCGACCATGGATTATTCTGTAGCCAAGCCTAGGATTTTGGTTAAGTCATCAACAATAATATGCTGAATACTGATAGGAACCAGCATCTTGTATTATATTAGATAAGAGAAAGTGCAATACAAGATGATAAGTGAGGAGTTGGTTCTCTGAAATATAGGAAAATTCATATTACAACCCCTGTAGATGAAACAAGAAACTCTCAAGAAAAGATAATACTCCCTAGCATTTGAGAGGCTAGGAGCTCTCCAACAAAACTCTCAAATCCTTCCTGTTTAAGGGCCATCAACCTTTCATAACCATCCCCCTCTTGACAAGGTTGGAACCGTTCCAGCAACTCTCTTCTGAAATCACCAAGTTCGTACTGGAGAATGAATTTCCAACCATTGGTGCCAATTCAAGGCCGTTCCCTCCAAGCAAATCGCTGCTGCATCGATCTTCTCTTCTTCCACAATTCCATTTACTTGGAAGTATCTCTTCAACCTGAACAACCATCCTATTGGATCCTCTCCAGCAAATAATGGCAACTCCAGCCTTCAAAATCTGTTCTCACTCTCCTAGGACTCGCTATCTCCTCCTCCCTCTTTCACCAAACCAGCAGCTTGCTACCTAGGGGTGGTTGGAAAGGAGTGACCAGGGAAAGGGCTACTTGGTGCTAGAAAGTTCTAGAGTGAAAGCCACCTTGAGTGGGCCATTATAGATGCCAACTTTCAGAGGGGTATGCAATGTTATGTACCACGTTGGGTAACCAATGAAGTCAAATGGGATACTTACGAGGCTCTCCCACCTAATAGGCTAGTCTTCTAGGATGAGGTCTCCTCGTGGCTTGAGTCTTAACAAATACCAAGTGTGCCTTGTCAAGAATGTCATTCTACAAGATAGCATCATCAATTGTGAGTGGATTTCTTGTAGAACAAATATGTTCTTTTCTAACATTTAGAGAGTCAAACATCCGTTATTTTATCACCTAAAAGCTATTGCATCTATTCATGTGAAGTGCATATCTCACTTGAATGTCTTGTGTTTCGTATAAAGGTATTATTATCCTTCAAGTTGGTGCTTTGAATGATTGCTATGTTAGGAGCAAATAACTCTTTCTAATAAAAATCATTTAGTAAGAAACGATGCTGGCTGGGCTTCATTGTGAGCGGATATGAATGTTTAAAGGCTTAATTGAGTTGCTCTTTAAGAGAAATGAAACACTTAATTGCTGTCAGGTTTACTTGAATTGCTTCTCTGGCATTTGGCCGTGTATTATGCCAGCAAGTTTTAGATTTCCATTAATCTAGAATATTTTTGTTGATTCTTTCATTTTTTACTTTATTATGTAATGTTTTGGCTCAGAGTTTGTCATGGTTTGTCTTCCTTTTCACTTTTATGTTTCTTAACTATCATCTACCTTTCATTTTGTCTGCAATCGTTGGTTTTTACTATGAACCTGATTAAAATAGTATTTCAAATGCCTTCTACAGTTAACTGAATAAATCATGCAGGGATTGTCAAACAGAAGAATAGGTGCAACCAGTATAAATTCTGAGAGTTCCCGCTCACATACTGTTTTTACTTGTGTTGTTGAATCTCGATGCAAGGTAATACACTCCTCTCATGGTCTGGAGATTGTTGAGTAATGTAATTATAGTAATATGAGTGGTTTTCTTATTGCATTACAGACGAGAGTTCATATAGATAGGGCTTAGAATAAAGGATGTGGCATATCAAAGTGTAGCCATTCTGAATTTTTATTTTTGCTGAATGAACTTCTGTGGGGAAGATATTACTCTGCCCGACAATGGAACTATAAATAAATGTTTCCTTATTACCCTTGTTGCATATTACTGAAGGGGTTTTCATGTTTGCAGAGCACAGCAGATGGATTAAGCAGATTTAAAACTAGTAGAATCAATCTTGTAGATCTAGCTGGGTCAGAACGACAAAAATTAACTGGTGCTGCAGGAGAGCGCTTGAGGGAAGCTGGCAATATTAATAGATCACTCTCACAGCTTGGGTATGGTTTAATATTTGTCTGTCACTCTGTCTATTACATCGATATTTGATATTGGAGATAATGAAGTTCTGAGTACATTTGGTACCATAAAATTTTAAAATATGAAATATATTTTGTTACAAGAAGTTCTTCAAGGGCCATAGATTTATTCTGCATCATATATTGAGGCCTGAATTTTTTTAATGAAAATCTTTACTCATTTATCACATCTTTCAATGCAATATATAAACTATCCTAGTGAATCCTAGAAATTACACATATACTACAGTATTTTGAAACAGGAGCTAGGAAGGATAAAGGTTAACAAGAAGAGTTCGTTCTGGACAGATCTATAATAAATGGCCAGTTAATGTTGATAAGTGTATAACAGTGAGAAGGCATCAAAATGGTTGCCCGTGATTAAGCAGAGTTTTTTATTAGCTGATTGAGTTGTCTTCAAACTTCATGTCAGCCAATTTGTTCGTAACAAATGATTGTGTAAATTACAGATGAAAATTACAGTTTTTTAACCTACTATAGAGAGTATAGCATCATATTGGATACTACTGTTTTGATAACGGAAAACCATTGGGACTAGAGTAGAATGTTCTGGGAACATATGCTCTTTCAACTTATTAGTACCTTCCTAGCAGTCAAATTGTGCAGTCTCTTTCTGTCAGTTCTTGTGCTTACTGAGGTTAAATTGGACTGCAGGAATTTGATAAACATTCTTGCTGAAGTTTCTCAAACAGGAAAGCAACGGCATATACCTTATAGAGACTCCAGGCTGACATTTTTATTGCAGGAATCTCTTGGGGGAAATGCAAAATTAGCAATGGTTTGTGCAATTTCTCCGGCACAAAGGTAGTACATAGACCACTGGTGATTTAAATATTTTTCCTGTTGTCCATTTTGACATAACTCCATACTGCAGTTGTAGGAGTGAAACTTTCAGTACACTGAGATTTGCACAACGTGCCAAAGCTATCAAGAACAAGGCAGTTGTCAATGAAGTTACACAGGATGATGTGAACCAATTGCGGGAAGTGATACGCCAACTAAGGGTATGTTCTCTTCCACAGTGCTTTATTTTGTTTGTTTTGCCATTATGTAAAATTTGTTTTCAATGACTCAAACTGGAATAATTCAACAGGATGAACTGCATCGAATTAAGGTGAATGGTTGCAACAATCCAATTGACTCAAGTGGAGGTCATTCAGCTGCTTGGATTAGGAGAAGTTTGAATCTATTACAGGCCAGCCTTAATCGACCGTCACCACTACCTCGTGTTGACGATGATGGCGATGAGGAGATGGAGATTGATGAGGAAGGTGTTCAAGACCATGCTGTAGTTTTATGCAATGCTAATATGCTGAATAGTTGCATTATTTTAGAGGAAAATGATAACAAAATGAACATAGATAATCAGGATATGGCTGAATCAGCTGAGGGCAAAAATATTCCCAGTTGCTCTGGCAGTAAATTGCTTAATGAAGAATCATCCAGTGCAATGCCAAGCAGCAGTTTCTCTTGCCCTGTTGATGAATCTAACAATGGTGTTTCTGCTAGTATCTCAACACCAGATGCATCCCATGATTCTCCCAGTGCCTTAATGAACCCTATCTCCCCTGATAACCTCAGCATAGTTCAATGTGATTTATCCCCAGTCCTTAAATCCCCAACACCCAGTGTTTCACCCAGAATCAGTAGCAGCAGGAAAAGTCTGAGGACCTCAGTAATGCTTTCTGCTTCCGAGAATGACCCTCATGTTGAAAGTGACTTAGGCACGAAACCCATGAATCAGAAAAGCTCATCTATGGCTTTTTCTAGTCAGACAGCTCCAAATTTTCTTACTAGAACTGAACATTTGGCAGCAAGCATCCGCCATGGTCTTGAAATTATTGATAGTCACCATCGTAGTGCAGCTTTGAGGGAGTCATCATTTAGGTTTTCATTGAGGCCCACTGAATCCAGGCCACTTTTTCCAGTTGACAAAGTCGATGTGGGTGTGCAGGCTATTCTTGAGGACAATGTCAGAGAAGAAGATTCCATTGTATTTACCTGTAATAACTGTAAAAGCAAAATCCAACTTGATACAAATGAGAATGACAACAGCTCAAACTTGCAGTTAGTACCTGTTGATTGCCCAGAGTCAGCTGATAAGCCAAAAAAGCAACTTCTCAAAGTAGGTGTAAGAATACTAGCTGTATTTCCCAGAATATTTTGAATTCTTTATATTGATTGATTAATTATTTCTTTCTCTTTCCTCATAGGCAGTAGAGAAGGTTTTAGCAGGGTCTATCAGGAGAGAAATGGCACTTGAAGAGTTCTGTGCAAAGCAGACTTTTGAGATAATGCAGCTCAATCGCTTGGTAGGTTTCTCTCTTTGTTTACCAACATTATTTTCTTCTTTTATTGACGGGACTATATTCAATCATATCTATAGGTGCAACAATACAAGCATGAGAGGGAATGCAATGCCATAATAGCGCAGACAAGGGAAGATAAAATTCTTCGCCTTGAGAGTCTTACAGACGGTGCTTTACCTATCGAGGAATTCATGGAAGAAGAGCTGGTGTCCTTCACACATGAGCACAAGGTAAAATTAAGTATTAAAAGGTTTCTTTAATATAGTTACTATATTATATGCTTATGCTTGCTGTGTTATTTAACAGCTTTTAAAGGAAAACTATGAGAACCATCCAGAAGTTTTGAGGACGAAGATAGAGTTAAAAAGAGCACAAGATGAGCTAGAAGAATATCGGAATTTCTACAAACTGGGGGAGAGGGAAGTTTTGATGGAAGAGATTCAAAATTTAAGAAGCCAACTTCAATTTTATATAGACTCTTCATCCACATCAGCAAGGAAGCAGTATCCTTTATTGCAATTGACTTATTCATCTGAACCCAGTTTGGCATCAACCCTTACTGCCATTCCAAAGTCAACTGAGGAGAGTGTGCAGCTGAGTCCAATTCCAGAATCAAATAAGGACAGTTCCCTTACTGCCATTCCACAATCAACTGAGGAGAGTGTGCAGCTGAGTGCAATTCCAGAATCAAATGACAGTTCTGAAATTCAACTTGAACAGGAAAGAATTCGATGGACTGAGGCAGAAAGCAGGTGGATTTCACTTTCTGAAGAGCTGAGAGCTGAGCTTGAAGTTAACAGGTCACTAGCTGAAAAGAGGAAGCAGGAACTAGAAGCTGAGAGGAAGTGTACTGAGGAACTCAGTGAAGCCATGCAAATGGCTATAGAAGGTCATGCACGACTTCTAGAACAATATGCAGATTTGGAAGAGAAACATATCCAATTGCTTGTAAGGCATAGAAAGATCATGGATGGAATGGAAGATGTCAAGAAAGCAGCTACCAGAGCAGGAGTAAGAGGTGCAGAGTCTAAGTTCATAAATGCCCTTGCTGCAGAAATATCAGCATTAAAAGCAGAAAGGGAAAAAGAAAGGCGACTCCTAAGGGATGAGAATCGAGGGCTTCAAGCCCAATTGAAGGATACTGCTGAAGCAGTGCAAGCTGCAGGCGAACTTCTAGTGCGGCTCAAAGAAGCAGAAGAAGCTGTCAGTTCTGCACAGGTAAGAAAAGAATCATTCTGTATTTCGATGCTTTTGATGCTTTTGAAAATAATCATTCTGAATGCCTTGAAAAGAATCAGCTGTATTTCATTAGGATTTGATGCTTTTCCCCTAGCTTTTTTTTTTTTTTTTGGCTACATCATCTCTCGAATTTTTCTTGTCTATTCCCAGTATAATTTTCTTGGTTCTTTATGAAAACAAGCCCATGAGAGTGAGAAAATGATAGTAGTCTTTGAGAGGTTAAACATAAGTTGAAGGCAAATGAATAATGAGAGAAATTTAATTAATACATTACTTATTTCATGTCGTAAGACCTGGAGCATCGTTGTCGCTCTGATTCAATTTGAGGAGAAAGGAATATGAAGAGATGTTAAAATTTTATAGGCAGAAGCAATAGAGACAAAAATGAAGGTACCGTGCTGGCCAGCTTACTATGTGGGTCAACTAGGGCCATAAGTGGATTTAGTTGAGGCAGCTTATTGTGAATTGCAGCTTGCCTCTAATACTATTTTCAAGAGACTGACAACTAAAAGAGAAGGAAGATAAGTGGAAGAAAGAATGCGAGAAGTTAATTTTAGTTCTGATCTTTGATTTTAAGCCTAATTTGAAAATAACATGTTCTGAAACTATTTTCCATATTAATATTCAGTGTACTAAATTTTTGTGTACTTTCATGCTCAATTATCTTCATGCACAAAGTTCAAATACTTTGTTATTCGTGTTCTGTTGAACTATTTTCCAATTTTAATGCATTGTGTTACATTCATGCATTGTAAAGTAAGAGGTTTTGCTCCAGCTTTTTGTAGCAAAAAATTATTTCCTCAAGCTTTCTCCCTCGTGTTACTTGCTTGTTATTACTTTTTAATGTTGAAGTCTCTTTCTCACATGCTATGATTTTCTAGCTGTATGTAAATGTAATCTGTCCTAACAGAGTCAACGCAGCAGCAGCTGGTCAATTTTATTTTCTGCAACTAATATATATAGTTTTCCTGCAGTGTTAAATTTATAAAGAGGTGGGTTCACTATTTAGCCTGACTTTAAGATATAATTTGCAGAAACGGGCTATGGATGCGGAGCAGGAAACTGCAAAGGCCTACAAACAAATTGATAAATTGAAGAAGAAACATGAGAAGGAAATTAGCACACTTAATGAGCTCCTTGCAGAAAAACATTTACCTAAGGAATCAATACGACCGACTTATGATGATGATTTTCTCATGCCCGATTATGATGAGACAACGGAGCCACGCAGTGTTAATGGTCAGTTTGAGCCATTTTATAATGCCGAGGATGGTGAGCTTGCAAAATTAGCAGAACCATCATGGTTCTCTGGTTACGACAGATGCAATATATAGATAATCGCTCTTGGTGTTCATTTGTTCATAGTATGATGTAAAGGAATATGATTGTAAACTTATATTCTTGCTTTGTGAGCTGCATAAATGAGTTCTTCACTCACAGCATATTATTTTTCTTGGTTTGCCAAATATTGCAATACAGCACTTATATGTAATTGTTAAATTAATGTGTTGAGTATGAATAACATAGAAGAAAGGAAATGTCTATTCCTTGAATCTATAGGTTTTTAATATTTTAATATTTCAAAGCTTGTTAAAGTTTGCCATATTTGAACTACATTTGATTCATTATAATTGAATTTCAAGAAAATTTTTGTACAATTTTATTTTAAAAATTATTTAAAATTTTTTCCATAATCTAAGTTTTACTTTAATTTTTGAAAACAAATTCTTAAAAAAACATTACTTTAGTTATTGAAACATTTAGTAAACTAAGATTTCAGGCATTATTTTGGAATTGCTTGAGGCACTTACAAAAAAAAAAACTTACTAGAAATTATTATAGAATATAATATATTTGGAGACATTTGAATATATATATGTATGTATGTATGTATGTATGTATTCTTATTAAATTTTATAGAAGTGCATAATTGCATATAGTATTATTATTTATTTTATTTTTTAAACTTTAATTTGTGAAATAATAATATATTCTGATAAATTAATTCAAAAATAAACTTATTCTTATTTTATTGTGAATATTAATTATTTTATTACAAATCAATTTATAATAAATTATTCATAGTTAAAACAAAATTTGTAATACATTTATTTAATACTCAAACTTTATTAGTATTAAATTATATATTAAATTTAAAATAAAAATTATAACTTAAAATTTAAAATTTAATAATTAATTTTTATAAATGTATATACAAATACTCAAAGTTCATAATTTAAATGTATATTGAATCATTTTTATTCGTATTTATAAATAAAATGAATTAATAATTGACAAATTCTTTCATAGTAAAATTTGTAAGTATCCATATCACAAATTGTTTTTTTACTTATTAATTTGGCACAAATAATAATATTTTTCTTTAAACACAATTAAATATACAAACTCACTCTTAAAAAAATTATAATTGAAATTTTCAGTTTCTTTCAATATAATTAAATACCTGCTCAAATAATATTACATCTTTAAAAAGAATTAATAAACAACAAATTAAACATAATTTATGATTGAGATTAATTTATAATTGATATTTACAAAATATTTAGGATAATAAAGAAAGTCGTAATATTATTAGAATAATGATATTTATATATTATTTTGAATTATTAATATATTATAAAATAATAATATATAATATATTAAAATAAAATAATAAATATGAGAATTGATAAAAAAAAGATGGTAAAAAAAAAAAAAGCTAACATTACTCATATTGGGTGGGCATCTCTCGGTACTTTTCACAAACAGTTTAGCATCTTCATCGTCAAAGAAGTTAGCAGGCAAATTGCGCATAACAGCTGCATCAGAATTGTGCTTTCAACTATAAACTCAATGTTTGAAAGCTGATCAGCGCCCAACTGGCAACAGACGTTCACAACAGAGACAAGTAGAAGTAGATACAGTGTTATAGAAAGGAATATCCTTCAATCATCGAGATGGCCCCTCCCAAAGTTCTCATGGTCACGAATACAACATCAAGTTTTGAATTTCTTGTATATTTACATCCTGGGTTTTGTGGTTGTTGGTTCTATTTGGCTTTTTTGTGGGTTGCAGGTTGCAGAGAAGCCTAGCATCGCTCTCTCTATTGCCTCTGTTCTCTCGGGCGGTCAGGTACTCTGTGCTTGCTTTCACGTTTGAAACCTTAAGCTTCATTTTAGTCTACTGGATTTCCTAACACAATGATAATAGTAAGCAAAAGACCATACGAGTATACCCTGTTTGGGGCTTTGAGCACTGAAAAAGTAGGGACTGTACTCAAACTAATGGTAGCTTCATATCTGTTGCATTCAATATCAAATTTTTATATTTGTGATATTGTGGAACTTGGTAACAATTCTTTATTTTATTGCAAATACGTGAAGGACTTAAAACCCATACCCAAAAAAGTCTGGTTTTTACAGTGCCTCTTGTTTAGAACTTAAATTAATGTATTGGTTTTAGTAAGATTTATAGCTTTGCTAGACTGTGAATAAGAATTATTGATTTCAGTAAGATGTTGAACCTTTTATTAGTCTTTGAAATAAAGTTCATTCATAGGTCTCTTTTGAAAGATCTAATTATTAATTTAATTATTGTCTTCCTGTTGTCATGTTTGAACCAGTTCATTCCATCTTGCTTTTGTGTTTTTTTAAGTTCTCAATATGGTTTCTGTTTCTTTATATGTGTTTCTTTTTCTTCCATATTATTAATGACAGTATCAATGACTTTTGAAGCACATTTGTGTATACAGATGTCTACAAGAAGGGGAAGCACAGACATTCACGAATTTCAGGGGATATTTCTTGGATTGCATGCACACTTTAAAGTAACATCAGTTATTGGGCATATATTTAGGTCCTTTTCTTATCAACTTTGTGGAAAAAATACTCAGTTATTGGTATTTTTCTTTCATTAGGATCATTTCAAATATTGCATTATCTATTGGTACTCACACACAGTAAGAATACAATTGCATCAATATGTTGTGATGTATGTGAGACTCTTTCTCTTCCTTTCTTAATAAATTTCTGCTACTGGATACTTAGATGGCATTATGCTAGGGTATTTTGATTACTTCTCATAGCAGGAAAAATTGAAAATTTATATTGGGTTTCTTGAACTTATAAGATGTGTCATGTCATATTTATTGAATTATGCCTCTGAGTTGGAGATGAAGGATGATAAAGTTTTTTATGGAGTTCGTTGTGCTTGCATAGATAAGTGTTATCCTGTCTTATGCGTATTCCATAAATTGCTTGTGTTGCCTGATTTTAATCTTGGTCACACGGCTGGAATTGGGCTGTAGAAACTGGATGCAGAAAATAGAATAAATTTTATGTATATCTTTTCAGGCAACATATTACTTGTAATTGATCTTATTTATATGCAAGAAAATTATTTTTACTTGTGTCTTCTTTGTGAGTTACTGGCTTTCAATATTATAGAGTATAGGTTTTGTAGGTTAACAGAGACAAATAGTGCATTTGCATGTATTACTCTCTCTTTTAATTGGTAATTGTTGACAAACCACCTTGGGTAGAACTTACCCCCAAAAGTTAGCTCTTTGGTAGGAGGGTGTCCAAGGGATTATATACTTCATTTAATCAATCTACCCAGGTAATGTGGGACTTCTAACACTCCCCCTCACGACGGAGAAGTGCACCCACGATGGAGAACGTCTCCAATGCCTGGCATATACTACCGAGCCTTGGCTTTGATACCATATTGACAAACCACCTTGGGTAAAACTTACCCCCAAAAGTTAGCTCTTTGGTGGGAGGGTGCCCAAGGGATTATATACCTCATTTAACCAATCTACCCAAGTAATGTGAGACTTCTAACACTTCCCCTCACGACGGAGAAGTGCACCCACGATGAAGAACATCTCCAATGCCTGGCATAGACCACCGAGCCTTGGCTCTGATACCATGTTGACAAACCACCTTGGATAGAACTCACCCCCAAAAGCTAGCTCTTTGGTGGGAGGGTGCCCAAGGGATTATATACCTCATTTAACCAATCTATCCAGGCAATGTGGGACTTCTAACAGTAATCAATACACCAGGACATACAGTGGTGGATTAGAACCCATGATCTCAATCCTTGTCCTTCAAGTGGAGTTGCGATTAGATTAAAAGTTAATGGAAATGTAGAAACTTGGAAAGAAATGAAGTTGCAGTTTTGAGGTATATAAGCATACACGAGAATGAAATTTTATCTCATGATGCTGTTTCATCTGGTAAAGAAAGAAAAAGAAAGTGCATCCAGTGATAATTAAGTGACTTGAGTTGTTTGGCATGAACATCCATCTCTGGTTTATGGTATAATTTCATAGAAGTGTAGCAAGTAACAAGTGCCCTGGGTTTCTACTCATTTTCGAAGATCAAACAACATTTTATTGTGTTGACCATACTATTTACATACTGCACACCCAAGTCTTTGTGGTTTAAATATTCAATGCTGTTTTTTCTATCTTTCTTGTCAATCTAGTGTAGATTTTCCCGCTACATATCAGGATTGGACAGCCACAGATCCATTAGATCTTTTTCAAGCTCAAGTTATGAAGACTGAATCAAACCCCAAGGTAATTGTTTACAAATATATACTTGCAGTTCATAAGGGCCTTTCACCTGACTGTGTCATGCTCTGGAATGGATAGCCATCTCTTTAAGAGGATTCCTGGTCCTCTAAGTTGTACTTCTTTCAATGAATTCTTTATGTGTAAAAGCAAAATTATAAATCTCGCTTGATTTACTAATTTAGTACCCCCTGTCTCACTATCTGAGACTTGACACCAATTTAACTATTTTTATTTTGTGTGTAAAGCCTATTTATATTGTAATAACTTACTTGTGTTATTTCTTTTTCCTGTATGTTTCTAATTCTTTGGCAAGTATTAGTTCTACAGAATTCTTAAGATAAGAAGACTTATATATTTTACAACCTATGGATAAGTGTTATCTACTTATCTGGGTGTGATCTTGTTTATGTACTTACATTTGTTATTAACACCAGATGTTCTTTCCATTAAGGCACATATTTGTAGACATCTAAATCAAGAAGCTCGTGGATGTCGTTATATGGTATTGTGGTTAGATTGTGACCGCGAAGGAGAAAATATATGTTTTGAAGGTAATATATGTCCATTCCTATTAACTTGTCTCACTATCTTTGTTATTCTTTTTTCTTCATTTCCTGATATTTTAATGAGTAGGTTGCATACGAGCCTTGTCACTGCAAAGCAAAACCATTATTTTGGTGGTTAGTTTAAAAGTAGGAGAATGCCGTCTTTATTTATTACAAACTTTGTACTAACTTCAGGTTCCAACTTGCAATGTCTGATACTTGCAAATGAATCGGATTTTTTTATTTTTATATTTGTCGCAAAAATTCTAGAGTTTGATTAGATTTGTTTGATACTTGCACCATAGCATTTGCAGCTAAAGCCCTGTGAGTTTTAATTTTAGATGCTACTCTTGATAGGTTAAAGGATGTGCCATCTAAGACTAAGAGTGACTTTGTGTGCAAACTTGGATATTACATGAAGGAATTATTTGATTATTTCTTTGGTAGTGCCTTGTGTGTATGGGCTATATAGCTAGAGGTTGGCCTTCCCACTTTTTAGTTTTCCCTTCTCCATATGTAATGAACAATAAAGCTGACCTGACCTAGCCCTATACCAGGATATCAAAATGAATTTGTTTTTCCCAGAATCATGCTCTTCCTTTTTTTTTATATGTTTTTAAACTTCAAAATTTGATGTGATTAAAATATTGAATGTCTTTGCAGTTATAGAATCAACTTGCTTCAATGTAAATGAAGCTCGAAAGAGGGTATATCGTGCACGTTTTTCTTCTGTTACTGAGAAGGATGTTCTGAAGGCTCTGGACAACCTTGTGGAACCCAACAGAGACGAGGCACTGGCTGTAGATGCTAGGCAGGAGATAGATTTAAAAGTTGGAGTTGCCTTTACTCGATTTCAAACAAGTTATTTCCAGGGAAAATATGGGAACCTAGATGCCAGAGTTATCTCGTTGGTTTCTTGCTCTTGTCTTATTGCTTGTGATTCATTTTTTGCTTTCTGTTATGCCATTTTCTCCTTTAGTTTTACTTTTTTAAATTGATAAAGAATGGCAGTCTTATTTTCTTGTTTAGAACTGTTAGATTGCAGAATGATGTCACTTTTGCATATACCAGATTGTAATTTTCTCATCAACGAAGTAACAATGGATGAGCTGAATAGAAGCTTGCAGTTACTGATGTTATTTTCTTAGTGTTTCAACATAAACCATACCCCAAGTTAAATGTTAAAATTAGTGGTGTAAGTAGATGCGATGCAGCGAGTGTTTGCTTGTTTTAGGGTGAAAAATGGACTGAAACAATATCAGGCATTTCATAGCATCACGGAACCACACAAAATCACTTACCGTAAAGGTAATTGGTTGAGTTTGTTGACTGGCTTTTGTTAGTTCAAAACAAGAAGCCATATAAATATTATTATTATAATTATGTCAGTATTATGCCTTTGTTGTGCTTTATTCTTTTCTTTGTCTCATGTCTTTATTATTTTCTTTGTTTTATGTCTAGTTATGCATTTGGGCACCTGGGAGGGGGTTAGGTGTTGCTATTCTTAGCATGCATTGCGAATTGGTAATGCAACCACAAATTTCTACTTCATGTATCTATTTAGGCATCTATTGTCTATTGAGTAATGGCAGGAATCTTCACCACTAAATTCTTAAAATTCTAATTATTAACATTCTTGTGTCAATATTTCCGTTCAAATTAAGCATTGCTAGAATTATTGATTCTGTTTATTGCTTGCATATTTCAGCTATGGACCATGTCAAACTCCTACCCTAGGCTTTTGTGTGCAGCGGTATTTGCAAATAAATACCTTCAAGCCAGAAAAGTTTTGGAGCTTGCACCCTTATATAATACACAATGGCTATGAAATTCAGCTAGAATGGGAACGTGGCAAATTATTTGACATAAATGTGAAAATCTCTATTCTTTTACATTTTGTGCTTTCTTAGTCTTAGTTTTTTTATCCTGAAAGACATCCTTTTGATACTTCTATCTCTTTGCAGGTTGCTATTATGTTTCAAAAGCTGGTAACTGAGGATGGACTTTTGGAAGTTACTGATATATCAGAAGAACAGAAAACCAAAAGTCGTCCTGTTGGTCTGAACACAGTCAATCTTCTGAAGGTTACAAAAAAAATTGTGGATGATAGTATTTTTTTTTCCTCTAATAAAACATTTACAGTGTCTCTCTAGATGCAAGATGACATTGCAATAATTGTGGAAGAATGAAGAGTTTAATTATTATGGAATAGCTAAATACTACTTTATTGCAACAATAATGTGAAATAAACATTCTTAAGTGATCACGGGCCAAATCCACGTACTTCATCCAGGCACTAAATGGAAGTAAAAATGAAATTGGAAAATGTTATTTTGATATTCACCTTTGTCTGTGCTATGGAGGGAGAAGGATTGCCAGATTTATGATGATGCAAGATTAGTTTATTTCCTGATTTCTGCCCAAGTATTTGATTAAGGGTAGATGAAGCATTAAGAATACATTAACATGCCATTGAAATTGCAAGTTCACTAAATGGTATTGCTCATAAAGCTGCAGCTGGATGCATCTCCGCCATGACGTTTGTCCTTGGCAAGGGAATGGGTATGAGTAAGGATACTTGAGGCTTTGTACTTAGCATTGGAAGAACAGAAGCATACCCTTGAGAGATATTTTTCATGGGCTATAGTGTGTAGCATTGACCAGCTTGTCAGTAATACTTTATTATCTTTAATAGTTGCTAAGTCCTTTTGTTTTATAAAAAAGAAGAAGGTGGGGGGCTTTACTAATCTGCATACTAGGTTTTTCAGTTCAGATGGGATTAGGCTAATGGAATGATTGACAGGACGTGAATTAAAATCAAGTTACACTGGATGAGGGCAAGAGACCAAATATGGTTGCAAAGCGTTATCTAAAAGGAAATATTTAATAAATCTACGACAAAGGTGTGACAAAAAGTTGGAGCAGATCATAGATCTGGTGGAACATGTTACAGAATGATGATTATGGAACAAGTTAATTTTCTTTTCTTCCTCTGAAATGACACTCCAAATGGAACAGAGGGAATTATTTATGTGAAGATTGAAACTGCTCTACTTTTAAGGCTTAAGTTGTTGAATATATAGGATTCTTATTTGGAAACTTGTTTGATAAATGTAATTTGAGTACAATGTTGTTCTATCCAGGTTGCTTCAAGCGCTTTAGGATTTGGACCTCAAATGGCTATGCAACTAGCTGAGCGTTTGTATACTCAAGGTTTCATCAGGTTTTCTCATAACATGTTTAGCATTTTATATTACAATCACAACTACATAATATGTAGATGTAATAACCTTTGATCGGTTTCTGCTTGCTGCTTCTCAAGCTATCCACGCACAGAAAGTACCGCATATCCGTCTTCATTTGACTTTCAGGGTGCACTATCTGTGCAAGCAAATAATCCAGCATGGGGTCAGTATGTACAGGGGCTGCTCACCAATGGTTATCACAAACCTCGATTAGGAGCAGATGTAGGTGACCATCCTCCTATTACTCCAATGCGGTCAGCAGCTGAGGATATGGTAGGAACAGATGCTTGGAAGTTGTACCAATATGTCTGTCAGCACTTCATGGGGACAGTGTCCCCGGACTGCAAGTATGTAAGGTAAAATCTGTACTTTGACACTGTGTCTTTTGTCTCCTCTTATGGTTTTGGTTCATTTAACAAATGGCCGTTTTCTTTCTGTATAGGTTTTTGATGTGATCAGAGATAATCTGATCAATTTAAGCTGTTGTAGTCTCGCCTTGTTATTGTGTTTATTACTTTTCATATAAATGTTGAAACCTATTGACCCAAATGCAGTATAATTAATTTTTTTGATGAAACAAATGCAGTATAATTAACTAAAACTAATTGAAGTATTGAACAAAGAAAACACATTTGATATCTAGAGTAGAAAGGCATCCACTCCAGGTCTTTTCAAGGTTTACAAACTACAAAGTGAAGCCATGGATCTAGATTTGTAGTCATTAGGATATTCTTTAGCTAGGGAAAATTTATAATCCTATATTAACAGCCTATCTTAACTACTATTTAAAAATAAGAAGATTGCTTTTGGGAAATCTGAGGATACTGCATGCGTGTGAGATAGTTGAATAAATTGATTAATAAATAGATGTGTTGGATATTGGATAGAAGTAAAAAATGTTCATAAAAGGGAGTTTAAGGAATGGAGGAAAGGAGAGTAATTTGTAAGATTTTATAAACTGTTACTTATGATGAATTTGGTATATAACATTTAAGGTATACATAGACAACACTAATTATTAGTTTATAGAAATATTGTATCTATATTTATGCAGACAGCAATTGTAACAGATAAATCTTTACTCATGCTTAATGTCATAAATCTTGGATTGGACTGGCTGATTCAAGTGGTTTAGTTGTCAACCAGTTTTCATCGTATTCCACATTGATCTTTAAATAACTTTCTATATATGGGTCATTGTAATAGAGACTTTGTTTGGGGACTAAGTATATGAATGAAAGTAACTAAAGAGAAAATTCCTAGAAAATTCAATTTGGAAATAACCTAAAAAAGGAACTCAGGATGACCAAAAAGCTTGAGAATCTTGTCCAGAATGTGAAAAACTGCTTAAAGTTGATGTTTTGGCTCAGCAGACAGTGATCAAAGCACTCTCAATTCAAGCTGCTCCTGATTGGCTCAGGAATGGCTACAAGTAGGAGGCACACGCCAGCACGTGGGCTTTATGTGCCAAGACATTGGTGACATATGTGGCTGTTTCTGGCGGTAATCCTCGCCTCCTAGCCAATTGATGGCCTCACAATTTTGATGGTAGGGTCTATTTCACAGTTTGGGTACTAGATATTGGAAAAATGATGATGGCTAATGCACAAGGCTCTTTCTAGTGATGAAATGGTGCTTTTTCAACAGTTGATAATAAATGGTACAATAGCTTGTTCGGATCACAGGTGTTGGTGAAAATCTCAAAAGTTTGAACTTGCGTCTTTTGAAGCTAACAACAGTTGCGTAGGCGAATTGAAATCTGCTCTGATACCATTGGATGTTGAGCGGGAACCAAAACCAATGAACAATTCTTAAAGGCACTCAATAATCTATTAAAATTCAATGATAAAAGGTTAAATCCCTAAGATAGATAATGGGCCTTATATAGACAACCCAAACCCTATTTCAACTAGGACAAGCAGTCTTAACTTAAGACTCAAGGATGCCTAATTCAAAATCAGGAACAAAATACTAATCATACTGAGGGATAATTTAAAATCTCAAATTACTAATACAAACCATAGATCTCAATTTACAATTACATCATAAATTAATGAAATAGCATAGTTAATATCCCTCATACTACATCACCCTCACTGTCATATTTCTTGAATTAAAAAGAACTTTTAGTTTTCTTTTTATAACATGCCTTGTATGTCGTTAATTCCAGGAGAAAGATAGAATTTTCAATTGGTGGAGAGTCCTTTCATTGTACAGGGCAGCATGTTACCGTCAAAGGATTTACATCTATTATGCCTTGGTTGGCAGTAAATGATAAAAACATTCCTTCCTTCACAAAGGGGCAGAAAATTGCTGTGTCAAAAATGGAGCTATATGAGGTAAATGTGAATCCCTCTTACCCTAATTCAGTTTCTGTACAGAGTTTTGGGTTTTAATTCTGACTTCTTTGATTCTTTTTGTCCTTTCTAGTCTTTACTTTTTTTGGGAGTGTTTTATTGGGTCAAAGGGGTCTGTTCGTGGGTTGTAGCTTGGACTCAAATGTGATAAATGTTTAGAATGATGAGATCTTATGTATAACCATATAAAAGAAGAAAAAAAGGAAAATCATGATACATTATACCAGCCTGGTTTTTCAAACACGTCTCTGACATTTAAGACCATAAATTCTACAGGGGACTACCACACCTCCAGATTATCTTAGTGAAAGTGAGCTGATCTCCCTGATGGAGAAGAATGGGATAGGAACTGATGCATCAATTCCTGTACATATCAACAACATATGTGAGCGGAATTACGTGCAGGTAGTGGATATAGAGATGTCTGTGTAGAATCTTCTATAATATCTGGATATTTACTTCAAAATCAAAATTGTAGGTACAAGCAGGCAGGAAGCTTGTCCCAACTACGTTAGGTGTAAGTTTAATAAGAGGTTATCAATCAATTGATCCAGACCTCTGCCTGCCTGACATTCGTAGCTTCATTGAGCAGCAAATTACTCTTATTGCTAAGGGTCAGGTAGATCATCGTCGTGTTGTGCAGCATGTACTACAACAATTCAAGCAGAAGTTTAGTTACTTTGTTAAGAAGGTTGGATAACATTACTATCTAGTTCTTATTCTTGGTAACCATATGGTTCATTAGGCTTCTTCTAATTTTCAGAACATGATAGGTTTTCATATGTTTATTTTCTCTCTACTTAATAACTTCAGTCAAAGTTAATTTGCAGTCATATTATCCTTTTTCCCCAACATGAACACCATGTAATATTAAAATTTTTGATTAAAGATTCAAAATTTCTTCCAATCTTTATCTTCTTGTAATGATACTTTTGTTTACATTTGGTAGGCCTTAATTGGATAGTGGCACACATGTTCGTATAAGATTGTGATTATTGTCATTATAATATTGTACAAGATGTGCCTTTTTATTCTTGAAACATCATTTTGGAAATTAATGGTAAGATATAGATATATATATCTGTGACACATTTGAGGTGCAATACCTTAATATTTTCTTCATTACTAGTTCTCATATGATCTGAGTGCTGTGGTTTAATTTTTCTTCTTATTTTTAAGAAAAAAAGGGTTGTTATTGGCCTTACAGATACATGCAATTATATTGGGCACACAATTAACATCATGTAGCGGCAAGTTTTTGAAACATAGCATGTTTAGAGTCATCTAATTCTTGTAAGTTGCTGGCATGCAAAAAGAAGGCGAAGGACTATCCGTAGTTTCTAAGTACATTTTTTTCATGGTAATGTTCCTTGTATTGTAAAATGGGTATTAACAATAAACATAGCATGTTTAGAGTAATCTAATTCTCATAAGTTGGTGGCATGCAAAAAGAAAGGGAAAGACTATATTTAGTTTCGAAGAATATTTTTTTCATGGTAATGTTCCTTCTTGAACTGTAAGATGAGTATTAACAATAAAGTTGAATCCTTGTGCTTAATATTGGAAGAGTATGCCTTGCAACAATACAAGAAGTGCGGGACAATTATGTGTTACATCACAATTGCCAAATAGTTAGCATAATATATGCTAGATTCGTGGCTAATCTACAACATTAGGGTACTCTAGTGGTTATTTGTTAGGAACACGTTTTGTACAAATATTACTTTTAAATTATCAGAAGCATGGGAGATTCTATGGATGAACTTTTCAGTATCTGTAGTGTGCTGCATGGTGTGTTTTGTTTGATTATGAGGTGCTTCACTGCACTATGTATTCTTATTGTTCAATGCAAAGTTTAGTCCAGCACAACATCTGCAAATAAGTAGCAGAGTTCATGGATGTATGCTTACATTGTTTTAATGATGTTTGTTTTCTTTCTATCTGGCTCAGATTGAACACATGGATGCATTATTTGAAGCACAATTTTCTGCACTTACTGATTCAGGGCGTATTCTTAGTAAATGCGGTAAATGCTTGCGATATATGAAGTACATTTCTGCTCAGCCATCACGTTTGTATTGTGGTACATGTGAGGAGGTTTATTATCTTCCACAAAGGGGAACAATCAAGGTAATATATTTTACCTATCAAATTGGTATGGACTCAAATCTATTCTCATGTTTCCTGTCTTTTACTCCTTTGCCCTTTTAACGGTTCTAATATATTGGCCCACAGTTTTTACCTGTAGTCTCATGTAAAAAAGTTCAGTTTTGATTAAGTGATATTATTACTAGTGATTGTCTTTTTTGTCCCTCTTGTGATTGTCTTCATGTGCTTTTCAAGGCTAAGACTCAGCTTTTGATCAATTATTATTTTTTAGATAAAAGAAGAAATTATATTAAGATGGGAGAAAGATACAAGAGAGAACCTCTATTCTTCCTTTTATCTCCTTCTCTCCCTTTGTCCCTGTAAAACTTACCTTGTTTCTATCTGTTCTCCTATTTTCTCTCCTGTCCCTCGTGTCCTACATCACTTGATGAGTGTCATTTTTGAAGGCCCGAAAGTAATTCTGATTGGGAATCATTGTATCTGCCCTTCTAAGATTTATTTCCATTTATTGAGAATTGAGAATATTTTTGTTGCTGTATTCAGTTGTGTCCAATATCGTTACCAACATACTGAATTAAGGGATGATTTAGCTAAGCAATTGATTTGCTGCAGCTTTACAAGGAACTGGCTTGTCCTTTAGACAATTTTGAGCTTTTGATCTGCTCCATGCCTGGTCCAGAGGCTAAATCATTCCCGCTCTGCCCATACTGCTATAGCAATCCCCCATTTGAAGGTATTGAAACACTCATCAATACAGCTAAAACTGGTACTTCTGGCAAGTTAGGGAAGGGTGCTGGCATGCCATGCGTCCTGTGCCCCCATCCCACTTGCCCGAATTCTCTGGTTTCCCAAGGGGTCTGTGCTTGTCCAGAGTGCAGTGGGACATTTGTCTTAGACCCAGTAAGTGCTCCCAAGTGGCGACTTTATTGCAATATGTGCAATTGCCTTGTTATTCTTCCGCAAGGTGCTCATAGAATCTCCACAACTCGAGAACAATGCCCTGAATGTGACTCTACAATCATAGAAGTGGACTTCAACAAGAAAACAACTCCTTTGGAAGATGGAGCTACCTTGCACCGTGGTTGCATTCTCTGTGATGAGTTGCTTCATTCCCTTGTGGAGATGAAACACGGGAGGATGCGCATAAATTCAAGAGGAAGAGCAAGAGGAAGAGGAGTGAGAGGAGGAGGAAGGGGTAGAGGACGTGTCAGTGGAAAAATGACTGATCCAAAAATGAGTTTCCGAGATTTTTAAGTGGTATTCATCATGTCTTTATTTCATCAAACAAAATTATGAAATATAGCATGAGCTTCACTTTGGACTCAGTGATCCTTTGCTTCATTTATTTGCGCTCAATCACTATTTGGCTGTTATTCTCTCCATCAGAGACATTATTGTAGTATTGAAAATTGCTTGTTTGGAGTCACAACTCACAAGTCACAAAATTGAGATCGAATACTCATGAGTTACAATGCAAATATCACTTTATGCACGCTTCTTTATAGAACTTTTTTTATTTATTTTTATTTTCTGTTATCACTATTGACAAGATAGATGTTGGTGTGGTTTACTAAAGCTGTTTATGTGGGGCGCTGTGCAAAAACTCAAGTTTAGATATTTATTTATTGGCAATAGAAATAAGAAATTCTAATAATATTCATATACAAGTACTCAGTATTATATTCATACATATTAATTCAAATAATTAAATCTTATTATCAAATAACAAAATAAATAATAATATTCTATCCTGCATTACTTAATTTATCTATTTTTAATAGATCAAATCTACTTTAAAAATCTTTCTCAAATTATGCCTTTGACTGTCTTTCATCTTTTGTCCAATGATTTGTTGGTTGATGTTCCTGAAAAACAGAGCATATGCTGTTTTTAAGGAGGCAATTTGTTGTTATAGGACTAGATTAAAACAAAAAATCGTCGTAATAACTCGCTGATATTATCAAATTAATGTATTATATAATTTATTTGATAGATTTAGATATAATTGGGACCAAGATTTGTGAGAAAATGAATTATTAGAAAATTGATTGCATTGCATCTTGTTTTTTTGGTTTGCAGGGAATTTTTTCAAACAGATGTTTTTCGGTTATATTGTGGAAGAAAACCAGAATTTTAACACTTTTGATCTCCAATATTTGTGGTCAAACAATTTTAGTTTCTAAACTTTTAATCTAAGCATATTTAATCCCTAAAGTTTTTAATTATAAGTAAAAATTCAAAAAAAATATTTTATTAAAATTATCCTATGAGTTAACTTGTTAATTTAGTAAAAGTGAACCTAACTTTAAATAAGTAAAATATAAAAATTTTAGATAAATCTCATTCTAAACAAATTTTATAAATCAAATTAATTATAAAAATATCCAAGCATATTAGAGGTGATAAATCTACTGTCACTTATCTCTTGCATGTATATATATTTAATAATTGACTTGGTTTAAAAAAATTTATAAATCAAATTTATTTAAAAATTTTCTAAATAAGTATGTCAATTCATCATCTAATTTTAATAATGTTAATAATTAAAAACGTAAGTTATTAAATATGTTTAGGTCAAAAGATGAGAAATTAAAAATATTTCAGTCCCGAAATTGAAAATTTTAAAAGGTTGAGAAAATAAAAGTATTATCATTATAATTCAAGTATAATATTATTGTTATTTATGTTTCAACATATAATTTATTTTTAAATTATAATTAAATTAGTTATAAATTTTAAAAAGAATTATTTATATATTAAAATATTTATGATAATAATATTCTTTTTTAATATTACAATAATCCCGTCCAAGAAAACCTCACTCCTTGCAAAAAGAATCTGGGTTGAATAAAATATAGTAATGGATTACTAGCCGGAAGGGAAGTTACCTATCCCACTGGAAAAGCTGTAAACAGGGCAGAAACCAGCATGTCATAAAAACAGTGCCAACAAGTCATGAGCTGCCCCAATCATAATTGGCCGTGTGTAGTAGATGGGTTTGTCGTGATCTTCCTCACAATCCACACGAGAATATACTTTAACGGCAAATAACCCCACAAAACCAGAGGTGCATTGGTGGGTGCTATCCCCACAAACTCCACCAGCTTCCTCGCTTTCAAAAACCTTCTCTATCGCTTCTCTCATACTCTGAATTTTGAGAGATGCAGTTCTTGTAGCTTCCTATCTTTGCTTGAGTTCCCGCTTTCTGGAAGGTGGGTAAACTTCAACTTCCCTTTGAATTCATGAATTTTCAGTGTTTGAGTCATGCAGTGATTTTGAAGCGTTGAGCTTTTTCTTGTGGCAAAATTTCATCCAAAAAAAAAAAATCCCAAATTTATAATTCTCAATAAGCTTATCTTTCAGGCCTTTATAAATTGAATTGTGGGCTCAAATATCAAGCTTGAATTTGGGTTTGGTATAATGGCTGTATGTGGGTGTATATCTGCGGTGAACATAAATTGGCAGAGTAATATGATTGGCACAAGAAATATAGTACCTGCACCAGTATTCGGTTCTCTGAATACTTCAGGTCAAAAAATTTCATTAGCATTTGGTGGAAGCGAGTCCATGGGTCTTAGTTTGAGACTTCCTTTTCCTTCTACAAATTATGTTAAAAGCAGGTCGAGGAAGAATGGCTTTCCCTTGCAGGTTAGTATGCTTCAGTGGGTATTATTTTATCTGTTCTTCACTGAGTTTTCTAATTCGGGAAATATCAATTGTGGGGTTGCAACACAGGTAGTTTGCGTCGACTATCCAAGGCCGGAGCTTGAAAATACAGTTAATTTCTTAGAAGCTGCTTACTTATCTTCCACCTTTCGTACTTTTCCACGTCCAACTAAACCATTAGATGTCGTTATTGCTGGGGCAGGTAAAAAGAGGCTATGTCAAGTGAAACTGATATTTATACCCATTTAATAGATCAAACTTGTATTTTTTTTCTAGCAAATTTGTTGTCTTCCTTCCTGAACTATATGATTTAACTTGTTATTTTATAAGAGAACTTCGTCTTAAGCTGCATTTCATTATCTGGGTGTTTTTAGATTATGATCTGTTACTGAATCTTCACATTTAGTTATGTATTGTCTTCTAATATTAAGATTTCTTTTCTCCTTTATCTTTTTTGGAGCAATGGTGGGATGATTTTGTCAAAGAAGGCGATTCCTTCCGTCTACTAATTATATTAAAGTGGTTTGAATTTCTTATGGTGACATTAATACAGGGAGTCATTTACTTACAGAGATATCATTTCGAGTTTGCAATAATTTGCTATTTCTTGTTTGTATGTGCCAAGAGTCCAAAATCCAATGGTAATTAGATTTTTCCTCGTAAAAGATAAATTTTTGTGTCAAATCTCTGTTTGCTATGAATTACTTGATCTTGCTTTTCTCATGCCTTGAATGTTTATTTTCGAAAGGTATCTTAAAGAATGGCTAATGAGCATTCTTAATAAAATCAGATTGCATTTAAATTAGCTTCTAGCTTGATATTTTGAATAGAAGTTGAGGCAGGCAGCAGTAAAATCTAGAAGCATATAGGCTTAAAGAACAAAAGATATCACCTGTTTATAACCTTAGTAGATTGTAATTATTTAAGGTGGTAAGTTGTTACTTGAATTAATATTATATTTTCATTCCTAGGGTTATTTTGGTAATTTTTGTTTGGATCTCAAAGTCAGGTATTTAGTTCTGTCCATGTATGGATTTTAGCTATGGGTCTGGGTAATGCTACTTGCATGATCCATTCACTTCTACCACGGAGTTGCCCATATCAGCAAAGACCTGTGACAACATTTATGCTAATTAACTACCGTTTATTTAATTTGGGTTGGGCTTTAAGTGGTGGATTACTTGGTGATTAAGTTTATTCTAGTCCATTTTAAGTGATGTAATCAGCTTTCAAAAGGAATGAAGAGTTATTTCAGAGAACACTAGCTTCCAATATGTGTGATGCCTAAGAATCTTCTTCTTCATCATCTTCTCAAGAATCTCAACTTATCCCTTTTCATCTGATTTACCCAGACCTACTGTGCTGGCATACATCATTTAAAAACTCACAAACAAAACCCTAGTTCAGTCTTACTTCAATTTGCCCTAGAACGTATAAACCACTAAACACCATATTTATAGGTACTGTTCACAGCCTTGAACGGTACCCTAAACTAAATCACTTATTTAGTTCTGGAATTTAAGGATTCTGCATCAGAAGTATTTTGAATGTCTATCAGGCATGAGTGGTTCCTTTATATTTAATTAATTAGATGTATGCATCTGAAGGCTTGATTACATTGTGAAGGTCTAATGTCAATAAACAAAGGTCTGGACAAGTCTCATTTTAAATGAACTATTTTCTGAGAAATTTCAAACCTAAGCACCGGTCAATTATGATTTGAAACAATCAAATTATGTTGGATATTTAAAATAAAAAATAATCATTTTTGCAAATCTCTTTTTAGCCTTTTCCCTCCCTTGGATTAATGTGTATTTCAAATTATTTCAGGGTTGGCTGGTTTGTCAACTGCAAAATATTTGGCAGATGCTGGTCATAAACCTATACTACTGGAGGCAAGAGATGTTCTAGGCGGAAAGGTTTTCCTGCTAATTTTATCCTACTTATCAATAATTTGTCATTAAGCTCAGACATCTGTCATTTTAGCTTGCTATTTAATAAAATAAGAAAGTTCTCTATCTATATCAGCATGAGGGTAACATTTAGTTTGTAGTCTGATTGAGCTATCTTTAATTTTCAATTTTTAGGTTATACTAAAAATATTTTTTATTGTGCTTGATATCAAGGTTTGCAGTTTCTTGTGTTTTTTAATATCAAAATAGTAGATCGTTTTAAATTTTTATTTCGAAGCAAAAATGACACCCTAAATTTAAAAAAGAAAACAGGAATGAGCTTAACTTCCTATGCTCTGAATTGAAGGAGTAGAAACTAGTGTAACTTGCACTTCTTAATGTATTGTTAGGTGCCAAGTGAAATTACCTGATATTCTGAAAGCGTTTCGTTTTACTTACCAATTATGCCATCTTCCTTTTTAATACCTTTTGACAGTGCTATATGATCAATTAAAAACACTTGTTCATGGCCACACTATCTTATGGAACTTCAACTTTGGAACATTCATAAATGAGTTTCCATATGAGGATGTAAGACTAATTCTAATGAAAAATTATAGAAATAATTGTTCTTTATTTAATTAAGGTAGAGGAGAAAATTTTGGTTTAAATGTTTGCTTGCATGTGTTTGAAGAAATTTGGTGAGAAGTGGCTTAAATGAGTTTTATCTGACTTGAGGGATGGGCATGTGGCATGCTTACTAATGAATTAGTCAGTGTATAACCTAGAGGAATTGAATAACAAGAATGACTTGGTGAGACCAGCTGAGTAATAATCAAATATTCTTATGAAGTTAATCAACAGTATTTTCAATCGATACTTGAATGGTGATCAGCTAAGCTGCTTGATCTGCTTGTTCGATGGAAGATGATAATTGGTTGGTGGTTGCTCTCTCTCTCTCTCTGGCTGTCAATATTTTCTGTCATGTTAGCTTTTCTTTCCTATCAGTAACCAGGATTTGATATCAACTCACCTCATTCTTCTTTCGCTTGCTCTTATTTGGCAGTTCTTTCCTATAATTATCCAATGGATATGTTGGCTTAACGTGATCAATACTTTTTCTATCTTTGTAAATTATTTTCTGAGAGCATGGATTGAAAAGTATGAACTGCATTGGCAGGCTCATTAAAAATTATCACAGCATATGAAATAAATTTATTATATCTCAATTTAAAATGCAGTGTGTATTTACTTTTGTCTCATTTCCTAAGGTTGCTGCATGGAAAGATGAAGATGGAGACTGGTATGAAACAGGCCTACACATATTCTGTAAGGTCATTAAACTCCTGGGCTTCAGTTTTTCTGTTATATATTTATTTTAATTTGTTTCCTGAAATTGCTTCTGTAAGCTCTTCTGCATTCTTTTGCTTTAATAACATTATTCTTTTAGCAATTTTTTAATCATTATCTATGCTATTTTTTCTTCTCAATGTTGCATGTAGCTACAATTTCTTTTTCTTTATTGCTTTGTATTGTATGATTTTCTATTGTTGCATGATGGTTTCTTCTTTTAGTTGAATCGATCATTATTGGAGAAATTGTCATCACAAAGCAAGTTTACTTAGGGAAATGGATTGGGCCTTTTCTCCCCCTTAAAATAATTCCTTATATTTTGGTCATTGCTACAAGAGTTGTTTGGATATGTCTAGGAGTGTGGCTGATGTTGAACAAGAGCTTTGATACTAATTTGATGTAGGAAAAGAACCAGAAAATAACGAAAAAACAATAATTCAACTCAAATTCTCGATAATAAAAGGTAATATTCCTAAATGACTAAAGGCATATTTATAGGCAAAATAAATAAAAACTCCTAATGACATAAGGTATTCTAATGATACTAGGTTATCCTAATCCTACTAGGATACTACGGTATGAGATAACATATTCCTATGCTCAAATGCCTTTATTAATAATCCCTAAAATACTGATAAATCCTAAATTACCCCATATTCCTAATAATCACATAATTAATTAATAAATATTTCCCCCTTCCAATACTGCATCAATGGCTCTTAGAACCATTAGTTCCAAATTCCAATTGCAGTTCAAGTCAGTGGTTGACCTGATGAGTCATTCTCATATCAGTTTTTAAAAAACTACCAAGGTGGAGCAGCTGGAGCTGACATTTGAAATGCTCTTGCTGGTTTCCTCATGTGATTGGTTTGGAAGGAGGATCACAGTTTACAATGTTAAGGCTTGTATTCGATCGGTCAGTGTTTAATTAAATGTAACTCTTGAAGGCTTGCTATATATCTTTATATTTATTGGGCCATTTGGGGTATTATAGTATTTTGTTAATATCCTGGAGGAAATTGTGTACATGCTATAAACTATTGTTATGTCTCTCTCTTCATGTTTTCTATCTAAAACTATCTGTTTACAAGCGATCATGACTAATATTTAATAAATCCAGTTTTTTTATTATCTGAATCCCGTTTGTTTGTTGTTCTTACTTTATGATTTTTCTTCATGTTGCCAAAGTTGGGGCTTACCCCAACGTGCAGAACCTATTTGGAGAACTTGGTATTAATGATAGGTTACAATGGAAGGAGCATTCTATGATTTTTGCAATGCCAAATAAGCCAGGAGAATTCAGTCGATTTGATTTCCCCGAGGTCCTACCTGCTCCATTAAATGGTTAGATGTTTACATCCACCATTATAAGACTTGAAGTATGTGTATATCTTTATATACCTGCCTGAAGTTGGATGTCTCCATAATGAGTGTGAAGAATCAATTTGTAGGTTTGATATGGCCAGTAACCTGTGTTCTTCTATTGCTAGAAAACCTACAATAATGGAATTTGCATTGGTCTGCTGCAAAGTATATACTTCTAGCTAATGATCTTCCTGCCTATGTTATGGGTACTAGTGACTTCAAAACCAGAATTCAGATGAAGAAATTTTCAGTCTCCTTGGAAGTTTTAGCAGGTCCATGCCAGTTGAATTTTGAACATATCTTAATTTTTCTGCAGAAGGGCTATCTGGATTGTCTAGTTTGTCTGCAAACTTTGCTCCTACTTGGTGGGATTTTTTTTAAATCAAAGAAAGCCCTCAAAACAAAATAGTTTGGTTTAATTTTTCTGTAGTCTGAAAACTGAAAACAGAAATAGAGTACACACGTTTTGGTATTTTTGAAATGAAGCTTGTTCTGTGTTGTATTTGTTCCTTTTTTATTTTTCCCCATTCTAGATTGCAGGACAGGAAGATATTTTCTCGTTTAAACATAACTGACAGATGGTTAAATTCTCCATTCTTTATTTTAATGTTTGTTGCATTCCTCTTCTGGAATTTTTTACATTTTGCTTTAGTTTTTCTTTTCCTAGTTGTTACTTAGTTTTACTAGTGTGCATACTGTGATTGTGATTAACAGGAATATGGGCAATATTGAGGAATAATGAGATGCTGACTTGGTCAGAGAAAGTCAAGTTTGCTATAGGATTGCTGCCAGCTATACTTGGTGGACAGGCTTATGTTCAGGCTCAAGATGGTCTATCTGTTAAAGAGTGGATGAGAAAGCAGGTATGGCAGTTGTCTTAATTGTTAACTTTTAGTAAACCATTAATGGATCTAAGTAGCTTGGCTATTTCACTAGTCAAGATCATGGTCTATTGTGACTTAAGACTTGCTAGAGAAAAGTCTTCTCAGCATAGTTATTGGCATCGGACTGGGTGGAAAAGTGAACTGGTCACCAAACTAGGGTAGTTCCTTTTTTTTTTTTTTTTTTTTTTTGCATGTGAACCAGTAAAGGCTGTTTGGCCCAGGTGTTTGGACTAGTAAATTGTGAATGTTGTATTCAGTCCATCAAATCCTTCAATTAGTAAAGGAAAAAAAGGAATAAAATTTCAGCAATATGCCACATTTAGGCATTCTTGGCCATAATCTTTCTTAGAAAGACACAAACCAGATACGTAATTAGTCTTAAGTGTTGATTAATTACTTGAGCTGCATATTGTTGTTGTGAACTTTAACCTCCATTAGATATCTGGCCATATATAGTTAAATGTGGATTTTAAAATTAATGTGATAAGTCTTGAGAAATTGGTACTTATAAATTGGAAGTTTTAGCAATTTTATTTATTTATTTTACTATTTTATAATTTTTAAAAGTGATTGGTATGACCAGTTTTATCAGTGCCCCTATGGTTGAACATGTGAAGCTTACCCCTCATTGGGTTGATGTCTGGTCAAGTTCCAATAAATGTGCTTGTCAGCTTGTCAAGGGAGTCTTGACCATCTCAGTCATGAGTGTTCTGAGTTACGACTGAATCATTTAGGAGCTTTTCTTCAATGGAGGAAAAAAAAAAGAGAAATTTCTTGGAGATTATGAGGCCCCTTTCTATATTTAAGAACCAAATCATTAACTCATTAGCCCATGGATGAAGCTCTACATTCCTATGTTTTCATGCTATTGATAGTTATCAAGTTGCAAACCTAAAATATGATAGTTGTCTTAGTTATTGAATAATTTATTGAAAGAGTATTTTAGAACTAAAGGTTCTATAAAAAAAAAATAGAACTATATAGTATTCGCTTTCAAATGTATGTGTTGATAACTTACATATGGAATTTGTGCTTCCAAATTTGTAGATGAGAATGTATCTGTTTCATTGAATTAATTAGGAACACATTTTACTTATTAATTGTAGAGTAGAGACTGCTTTATGGAAGTTAACTTATCATGGCTTTCCCTGGATTTTTGGTGTTGACCATGTGGTACCTCACTCATTTATTCACGATTATAAGCAGATATTAGCATCGATGCTTCATTTGCTAATAACAAAAGTCAATCATAGATTGGAGACCAAGTGAATATAGATGAGGTCTTTCTTTTGTGTCAATTTGTCATGTATTACTGTTTGTTGAGATGCTGAGCATTATTCTGGATTAATGTAAATGAAGAAAGGGCTTTCATGCTTCTAAGAATTAGAGGATAAAATAAGTTTTGACTTTTGAATAATTTGTTCTTGAAATGAAATTTGGTTCACCTTTTAGTTTACCATAGCTGACATGATATTTGTTGTTGTAGCCTTCTTATTACATTGCAAGGTATTTTCTTAATTGTTCAAATTTAAATTTTATCCACTTTTGGTTCATTTCATGATAACTGATGTGCAATCTTTAAGAGGTCTATATACTTTACGCTGATAATTTGAGAATAACAATATTTTCTTTTCATTGTAGGGCATACCTGATCGAGTAACTGATGAGGTGTTCATAGCAATGTCAAAGGCGCTAAACTTCATCAACCCTGATGAACTTTCAATGCAATGTATCTTGATTGCTTTAAACCGATTTCTTCAGGTGCATCCATTTCCTTTTCTTGAATATAATTTGACATATCAGGAAGAATTCAAAACTAACTGGATATATCCAATATTCACCAAAAATTCTGAAAGGCCTATGCCATAGAAATCTAACAACTGGCAATGTAAGAATAAATAATTACTACTCTCAGAATTTCAAAGGCACATCACACATACATTAGGAGAGTGATTTGTGTGGTCTGAAAACCTGACACAGGGGAGAACCCACTCCTAAAAGCCAGTCTGAGAGGGGAAAGCCTCCACTCTTATTGACAAACCAACTTGGGTAGAACTCACCCTCAAAAGTTAGCTCATTGATGGGAGGGTGCCCAAGGGATTATATACCTCACTTAACCAATCGATCCAAGCAATGTGGGACTTCTAACACTCCCCCTCACAACGGAGGAGTGCACCCACGATGGAGAATGTCTCCAATGCTTGGTATAGACCACCAAGTCTTGGCTCTGATACCATGTTGACAAACCAACTTAGGTAGAACTCACCCCTAAAAGCTAGCTCAATGGTGGGAGGGTGTCTAAGGGATTATATACCTTACTTAACCAATCTACCCAGGCAATGTGGGACTTCTAACAACTCTTAAATAGGCATTCTGTGTCTCCCACCCTACCAATGTGGGGCTCACACTCATCGTCCTGCTTCAACCCCCAACTTCCAGTTACTCGCATGAGTTGCAGTAATCACTGGTTGGCATCCCACCAATTCTGTTTTTATGCCTATACTTTGTTTTACCTGGTGCCATAATGAATCAATCTCTTTTGCGCCCTTTTCCCCCATTCCATTCTCATTCCCTATACTTATTTGATTTTTTTGAAAGAATTCATAAAAGAATGAAGGATAGTGATTTCTGTAAAGCACTATTCTTGCAAAATGAAGCTCAATGATTTATATATTATTAAATTATCTAATAGGAGAAGCATGGTTCAAAGATGGCTTTCTTGGATGGCAATCCCCCAGAAAGACTCTGTATGCCAATTGTTGATCATATTCAGTCCTTGGGTGGTGAAGTTCATCTCAATTCTCGCATTCAAAAGATTGAGCTAAATGATGATGGGACAGTAAAGAGCTTTTTACTAAATAATGGGAAGGTAATTGAAGGGGATGCTTACGTTTTTGCGACTCCAGGTATTATTTTCTTATTTCCTCTCCTTACAATTAATTGATTTTCTGGTATTCTTTTCATATTTATAATGGAATTCATTTTATTCAATCAGTTGATATCCTGAAGCTTCTTCTGCCTGACAACTGGAAAGAAATTCCATATTTCCAGAGATTGGAGAAACTCGTTGGAGTTCCAGTCATAAATGTCCACATATGGTCAGTGACGACTTTTGGTGTGAAAAACTGTGTGTGTGTGTGTGTGCGCGCGCGTTTCTGCTCTCCACATTTATTTTCATTTAGCTTATATTATTCTTCCAATTGACTGGTTGTAAATTGTAATGGTTTAGAATTTTTTTTTTCTCATTTTTCCTTTTGATATCTTGATCTTTCTTTTCAGAATGACAAAGTAATTTCTAATATTAGTCAATAATACTAACCCCGTTGGTGTGGTAACATACATTATACTCGTTTGCAGGTTTGATAGAAAACTGAAGAACACATATGATCACCTACTCTTTAGCAGGTCTTCCTCACACTTTGGATTAACTGAGATGTTTGGAAGGGATAGAAATGTTGTTCACTTGAAGTCTGACTTGGTTTTTGTGATATATAATTGCATACTATGTTTCACCTTAGTGCATTATATGTTCCATTTATTCATATTATTCTTTCTTCTCCCTAGCAAATTAGGTATATGTAACGTTGAAAGGATTACTAAGGGATAGGAGTTTCATTAGAATATTGCAAACTAAACATCATTTATAGTGTAAAAACAATGTACAAGATCGTCTCCCTCCATAAGTGCTTAAATTTACAATAAATAATGAGTCCACCTTTCTTTGAACTTGTCCATGATCAAAGTTAAAGATATGAACTGAGTGCTAATATGAGAGAGAAAGTAAATATGGGATTCAGCACTACGGATACAATAGTTTCTGTTTGTATTTGTAAAGCATAACTAAGTACCATGAAGACAATCATATTCTTTCTACAACACTCCTTATCACTCCCTTTCAAGTTGGAGCATTGATTTAATATGCCCTTTGTGTCTATAACTTGCAACAAAACTTTTGGCCATGGAGATTTTCTTACCCCCTTTTTTGTTTACCTTGGTAGTTGAGGTTTCTTAGGAATTTATTCAGGGAGACGAGAGAAGTCTATATATGGAGCGGGTTGATTTTGGGTTGAGTATGTGGTAGTGCCTTATCTGCAATTTGAGGATTTCTTTGTCATAGTTGTTCGAAAAGGATTTTTTTTTTCTTCAGGCATTTGCTGATTATAAAAAAGTTTTAATGAAGATTTCTGGACCTCACATTTTCTTGTACATATTATATTTTTCTTCATGCAGAAGTTCCCTTCTGAGTGTATATGCTGACATGTCAGCAACTTGTAAGGTAAAAACCACTTTTCGTATGTAATAGATTTGTGTTGATGTACTTGTGTTAATGTATTTCCTCAAGCCACCAAGATGCATTTGTTCCTATGCAGTCTCTTCTCTCTTTGCACAAATAATTTCAGTTTTCAGCTATTAATGTACGCTTTTATTTTTGTGATCAATTTCATCTGCATATTGCCACATGTCTGATTAGTGATTACTATTGCATGTTGGCTGTTGTATATCATTGTTACCAGTTTGTGTATGAAAAGTATCTCAGTGTTTCATTATTGTACGCAGGAATATTATAACCCAAACCAGTCTATGCTGGAGTTGGTTTTTGCACCAGCTGAAGAATGGATTTCTTGCAGTGATGAAGATATTATTGATGCAACAATGAATGAACTTGCCAAACTCTTTCCAGATGAGATTTCCGCAGACCAAAGCAAAGCAAAAATTGTCAAGTACCATGTTGTTAAAACACCAAGGTTTGGTTGAATAGCCGTAGAGATGGATTATTCCCTTTAAATTGTATGAATAAACATTGACGGTTAACTAAATAGTGGAAATGGTATAAGTTATCATAATCATTGAGTTGTGCAGGAATTTTTTCCTTTATTGTTTTCTACATAATGCATAAAATTATCACTTAACTAGTGACATTTGAAGCCATTACATTTGGTTGCCTTCTAAATCCTTACTGAATATATTGTTTCAGGTCAGTTTACAAAACTGTTCCAAATTGTGAGCCTTGTCGTCCCATACAAAGATCTCCTATAGAGGGTTTCTATTTGGCCGGTGATTACACAAAACAAAAATATTTAGCTTCAATGGAAGGTGCTGTTCTTTCTGGAAAGCTTTGTGCACAAGCTATTGTACAGGTAAAATCTGTCATAGAAATGTCTGTATAGCTTGCAACAAGATAAAAAATCATTACCCAGAAATGCTTTTATCAGTACATGCTTTGTTAGTAACTTTCACTTTGGTTGAATGGGATCTTTTCTCTATCCATTATCTATATATTATCATCGCTGTCATCCTACTTTACTAATGATCTTATACTACACGGCCATTGATGAATAAGACTTTCTAGCAATGGTACTAACCTACCTTGAAATACTCCTTCCCTCCCCCGAGGTACCAAGGTGAAAGGAAACAAAGCACTTTGATTCTAAATATTAGACTCTCGGATAGAAGGAAAGTGACGTAGAACCAAAGAACAAATGAGGGAGAACAGAAGAGAAAATAGCCAAATAGGGAGAAGGGATGGAATGAGGGAGAGATAGCAAGAAATGGGAAAGAATTTAGAGAGAAGGGGAAGAGATAAACAAGTGATACTGATACCACTATAAAATCATTAGCTGACTGAAAAGTCTACACCAAAGGGTTTTCATAGGAACCCACAGAGCATAAAAATGACATGCTTAAAACAATAAAGGAAATAAAAACCCTAATTTAAGCCTTAATCGATGGCTTAATCTATGTTCCTACGTCTATGCTTAAAATAGGTATCTCATTCCTTGTTATCTAATGACTGGCATGTTTATGCATATCATGAACTCCTGTCTTCATATTTGCAGGATTCTGAGCTGCTTGTTGCTCGGGGGCGAAAAAGGGTGGCTCAAGCAAGTGTTTTTTGATAAAAAACTGGAATTGAAGATGGATTCTGCCATTAAGATACCATAAACCATTTTACACCATTAAAGGTTCAGCTTCTGAAAGTATGGAGCTTTTTCATTGGGAGAATCGCTATTTTCTTCATGGCAAATTGTCATGCTTGTAGACAATGTGTGCAGTAAATATAATGAAAAACCAATGAGGAGATACACTTTCATTATAACTTTTTTCTTTGTCTGCATTTTCCCCACTTGGCTTTCTTCCAACACCTGAAAAGTGGGCATTCTGAAATTTTCCCTGTAACTAGTACCCTCTTTGAAATGGTAGAAAAGGTATTCTCAATATTATGTCTTGTATATACTGTACTATAAGTCTACTTTCAGTCTAAACCCTTTATAGATTAGTAAAAGTATTCACAAGACGTTCTCTTTTGAGCGGTTCACCTAAACTGTAAGATTTATCACTAAAGGAATCTGATTCAGATGGATTTGAAACAGGTACTGTTGCTGATGTTAACCTCTTGAAACTAACGGTTTGTTACATACTTATATGTAAGAAAATGTTCATACTTCATAGGGACTGAAGTAACTAGTATTAGTATGGTATCAAATTGTAGAAAATTTATTTAATTTTATCATCTTCCCTCCATAATTTTTTGTAACTTGTTAGTTTTATGGTGTTTTACTTTTTCTGGCTACTAGTAATTGCTTTTCTTTTAGTATCAATGCCATTGTAACTTGTTATTTTGTTTGGAAATTCGTTTCTATGCTTTCATTATGATTTTGAAGCTACTATTCTGTCTTTTACGATAATGTACCTCAGAGAATTTTTAGGGATTTTAACTAGATTCAGAATTTTGAAGGTAATTTTTAATCATTTTATTTAATTATATTAGTTACTTTTATGTGAACAAATTTATTTCAAATATAAATTTATAATTTTGTAAAAAAAATATTAGAAATCTTGAATCGTTCCAAATTTATCTAGTATATAATAATCACAATGGTCTCATAGGGTGCCATGAAGATGATAGGGATTAACTCGTGTGTAGTCATTATTAGAAAATAAATGGTTGATTGACGGTAATATTTACTATTGGACAAGAACATTCAAATTTATTTAATAGTTAACGATTATGCTAATTTGATAGAATACTCATATAATTTGAGTTGCCCTTAAAATTGAGAATAAAAGTGATATTCCATTTAAAAAGAGCAATTTTCACATATGACTTTCTTAGAAAAAACTCAAAAAAGTGAGGATAAGGAAAGGAACGTAATGAAACTAGATAGTTTAAGTAGCAATTTAAAATTACTCCAAGATTATTAGATCAAGTGACACTATTTTTTTGCACTAATGCTAATGATTTCAATATCACGGTTAAAACTCTCATTTTCCTTACTTTGGAATTCTATTGTTGGCCAAAAAAGAAAGTTGCATGAGAATCACATTGTCTTTTACTTTTTCTTTTTGTTCATCGTCCCATTTGTTTGAATTTATTTTAAAAATAAATTATTTTTTTAAAAAAAATAATATATTTGATAAAAATATATATATTTGTTTGGACTTATAAAAAAATAATAAGTTAATAAAATTAAAAAATTTCTTATAAAGAAAAAATAAAAATTATAATTTTTCTTGAAAAAAAAAAGAACAGACAAAAACTTTCAACCCAAAATAACTTCCCCCTACAAAAAAACATCTTGCCCCAAAGAAAAGAAAGAGAAAAGAAGTTATCTTGTAGGTGGCCATAGGAACTAGGAAGTGCCTGAGAAATGAGAATCTCGCGTTCAGTGAAAGTGCTAAATAGAATCATTAACGCAATGATATTAATTGTAGTGGGCCTTCTTCATTTCCATTGTGAAAGCAGGAAAAGATAACAGTCAGTGTTTGCCGATAAGTCATCTGCTCTCCTTCCCTCCCTCTAATGGCTTCCAATTCAATACTTAGCTTCTCTTTCTTCCCATTCCTTCTTTTGATCTTTGAAACCATTTTGTTATCTGGGCTGCCTGCTACCTCAGGCAAGGCTCTCTCATTCTCTATAAGAGAAGCCACAGTGAGTGATCTCCAACTTGCTTTCAAGAGAAACCAGCTAACCTCTAGGAAACTCGTTGAATTCTATATTAAAGACATCCACAGGCTAAACCCAATTCTTAAGGGGGTCTTGGAGGTAAACCCAGATGCACTAGCCCAAGCTGATAGAGCTGACCGAGAACGCAGGGCTAGGGCACCTGGTTCTTTATCTGGGTTGCATGGAATACCTATTCTGCTCAAAGATAATATTGCAACTAAGGATAAGATGAACACCACGGCAGGCTCATTTGCGCTGCTGGGCTCTGTGGTGCCTAGAGATGCAGGCGTAGCTACAAGGCTGAGGAAAGTTGGGGCTATCATATTAGGGAAGGCCAGCTTGAGTGAGTGGTCTTATTTCAGGTCAAATGGAGCACCCTCTGGTTGGAGTGCTAGAGGAGGACAAGGGAAGTTGATTTACTTGTTCCTACTTCAATGTGTGTTCGGTTCTCTAGATTGCCTGGGATTTCATTTCCTGAGCTACCATTTCCCGTTGCCTCTTTCCCTGAAGGCAGTCTGCTTAGTAATAGTGTCCTTTTTCGGATCTGCAACTTTAAAGGATTATGATATTAGAATTTGCTGTTGTCATATTGCTCTAGCTGAGAAATATAACACAAGTTTGGTACTGGTAATTATATTTTGATCTGAATTTGGTCTTACTTCCCAAGTTAACTCTATCTCAGCTTTTCATGCTTATTAATTTCAGAAAATTAGAAGATAGCTTTTGGGATATAATCAAAAAGTGTTGAAATAAGTTTTAGAAAAAGGAAATAGCAATTAAGTCAGAAGACAGCTTTTCATTTTCTCTCCTACCATGTACACCTATATATGTCAGATATTGTCAAATTGAAGTAATATTGTACAGTTGACATTTTGTTCTGGTATATTTTGATACGGGAAGAGATTTCATTTAATTTTTACCGAGCTAATCAGCTATAGCAAACTGCTGAGTGGCTGATCAACTTTGGTGTGACTGATTCTAAAAATCCAATTATACTACTCCATGTCTTCTGTTTACTGCAGAATCCATACACAATGGGTGATCCTTGTGGGTCTAGTAGCGGATCTGCAATATCAGTAGCAGCAAATTTGGCAGCAGTGTCTCTTGGTTCTGAGACTGATGGCTCCATTTTATGTCCTTCTGATTCTAACTCGGTAGTGGGCATCAAACCAACAGTTGGTCTCACTAGCAGAGCAGGGGTAGTTCCAATCACCCCAAGACAAGACACAGTAGGGTAAGTCAATTGCAAATGGTTGCATATATGTGATCTCCTTATCCATGTCTCAATGTTCTTTAAATAAACACCTTCTGCAATTGGAATTTCTGATATAGAAGACTTTGCATTAGTAATACCTTTAAAAAATGTGTACCATGGTGTGGGATGGTGCAGACCAATTTGCAGGACTGTATCAGATGCTGCTTATGTTCTTGAAGCCATTGCAGGCATTGACACCAAGGATAAAGCAACAGTTGAAGCATCAAAGTTTGTTCCAAAAGGTGGCTACGCTCAATTTCTGAAAATAGATGGGCTGAGAGGAAAGAGACTAGGGATACTGAGACTTTTCTACAATTTTGGCAATGACACTTTCCTGAAGAAAACTTTTGATCTACACTTACAGACACTAAGGTAATGAAAATTGTCATGCATGACTCAAATTAGTGCTAGTGAATTGTTGTAACAAGTTACATGTACTTCCATTCAAATTTAGGCAACGGGGTGCCCTTTTGGTTGACAATTTGAAGATAGATAACATTGTTGAAATCCTTACTAGCTCGAGTGAACGGATTGCAATGAGATCTGAATTCAAACTATCCTTGAACTCATACCTTAAAGACTTAGTTGCTTCCCGAGTGCGAACTTTAGCAGATGTGATAGCCTTCAACAAGAAACACCCAAAATTGGTTAGTATGTTTAGCAGAAAGCCACTCTGTATATCTGTTCATGATTAATATATATGATACTAACTTAACAGTGTTATTGCGATTGCAGGAGAAACTTGAGTATGGCCAAGACCTCATGTTGCTAGCTCAAAAGACAAATGGAATTGGAAAAACAGAAAAAGCAGCGTTATCAAATATGACAAGATTTTCTCAGAATGGATTTGAGAAACTTATGAAAAGGAATAAACTAGATGCTGTGGTGATCCCCGGTCCATCTTTTAGTTCTATACTTGCCATTGGAGGTTATCCAGGAGTCATTGTGCCTGCAGGGTATCACAAGGACGGGCCATTTGGAATTTGCTTTGGAGGTTTGAGAGGCTCAGAGCCCAAGCTGATTGAAATTGCTTATTCATTTGAGCAAGCAACTAAGATTAGAAGGCCGCCTCCACTTCAAAAGCTAAAAGTTTAAACATGAACAGTTGCTCGTTGTAATTGAGTACTAATAAGTTCATTCCAACTATGTGGTTTCTCTGAATTTATGTTGCAGTTTTCCACTTACCAAGAATCTAAGCCCTAGTTGAAGAGCAAATCGAGGGTTAATCCTAGTTAATCAACATTGAGGTGTTTTAAGCTAAGAAAGGAATTAAATAATGAGATTGGCAGTTAAGTTTATGAAATGTATCAAAGTTTGAGTATTAGTAAATAGTAGTAGAAAGGAATGGATAAAACATAGAAGCGTTTCTTTTCTTCTGATATTTGAAATAGAAGAATGACATTACGGACATTGGACATCAGAGCCTGAAAATATGTATACATTTATTTTTGGCAATATGCAGATGCATTCTAGATCTAGAGATAAAGCTTTAAATAGAAAGAAACAATCTAGTGATCATCACGAAGTACATATCAATTTACAGCACAAAGAACCACTCACAGCAGACACAACTAACTTGACATGAACATCCAGAAGTCTCATGTTTTACAATAATGCATATATTCCTCTTTCTTCAATATTTTTGCCGTCTATATATATCTGCCTAACAAATCCTGCAGAATAGAGCATTATTATTCAAAATTTCAAACAAAGACCCTGGTGGCAGCAGCAGGGGGAATTGGATCAGAAGTGCATTCCACCTCCCTCAGCACTGTCTTAAGCCCCTTCCCTCCTGCATTTGCCAATGGATGGATTCCATGTGCTGGCCCTGACATGTACTCCCGGTTCTTTCTCTCTTTCTCAAAGTTAACCCCAAAACGCTGCCCAACACCTACAAACCAAGCAAAATATATCTATCACAATTATTATGAACCACAAATCAGCCGAGTCTATGTAGAAATTCTTAGGTATACCCGTCTAAGAATAATAAGTAACTCAAATCAATGATGAATAATTAGAAGGCACAGGCACTTACTTTGAACGAGGTCTTCATAAATCTGGCCATCTCTGGTGAGAGCCATCATCACCTGAGGCACCCCAAGTGGGAGAGTGTCACCCTTGTCAACTTGCCAGAAATGGTAGACTTTACCATATGTCTTGCAGACTTTCTCCATGTCTTGGCGCTGAATTGGACCTGGGATTCCCGGCATGAACAGAAACCCACTCTTCACCTCATAAACGTGAGAGTGCCACAGCCGCTTCTCCTCATCCGGCAGCGTCAGGAAGAGGTTCTCTGATATGATATACTCGAGGCCAATAAGCCGAGCATTTGCATCAGGGCTATCGTAGATCAGACATTGCCTCATCTCCTCGTTCTGGTGGCCACAGAAGTGGTGGGCCTCCACTTGCCGGGTCATATCATTCGAGTAAAAATGGAACCTACAAAAATACGAAGAGTAAACTCTAAAGTTCAAAACTTTAACATGTTTTCTGAATTTCAATTCAACAGAAACAATTACGGGTGGATTCAATTGAATTCAAAGAGAAAGAGGATAAATTTACGCGCAAAGATGCTGGTGGATTTTGTTGAGAGGGTCGAAAGCTTGGATGGCAGAAGTGGCAGTCTCGAGGAGGGAGGTGCCGGTGGTGGTTGGGTCACCAGGTACTTCTGGGCAGGTGGCGGAAATGTCCATGTTGAAACTTAATTTGGGTTGTGGAGAAGGAAGAAGAACTATGGGAGATGGCCAGACGGGAAGCTGGTAATGCATGCATATGCTGTGATGGGACTGCCATGCAGTTCTACGCGTGGCAGAGGGTACTGGTAGACGTGGCTTGATTCAGAAATAACGTGGCTTTCGTCCAGCAAAAGTTGGGATTTGGAAATTGGAAGAGGATGATGGCAGAAATTCTGGATTGACATATTCTACCTATTTTTTATGAAATAAACTTCAAAGAAATAAATTAAATAATAATGTAATTTACTTCAGTAATCAGGGAGTTTTTAAACTTCATGAATGTAAATTAATTTTTTTTATTATATTAATATTTGTATATAAAAAACGATAAACGATTATACTAAATATTTATTCAAATAAAATTAAAATATAATTTGTAATGTATTCGCCATTTAATTTACAAGTTTAATATTAAATTACAGTTATTTCTGTTAATAATTATTTTTTTAATTACATGATAAATAAATTATAAAATACATTTGATTTTACAAAATACACTCATCCTATATAAATTGGTATAAGAATTTTTTCATAGAATAATATTATTTTTTACATTATTTTTATATTTTATATTTATTATTTTATTATTATTTATCATATATCATTATTAAAATTAGAGGTGTAAAAAAAAGAGATGTACAAATAATATTTTTCTTTTTCATTTGATTATTATTTTTGTAAAAAAAGTTTTATTGTTAGTTTATAATTATTTCTTATAAAATCTTTTAGAAGATCAACTAGTTTTATTTAGTAAAAATGAAATATAATTTCGTATTTTTTATGTTACATTTGGATGTATCGGTATATTCAGTTATTTTTTTTAATTTTCTCATGTTTTTATTTATTTAATTTATTTAATTATTTTTGTTTGTATTTTTAAAGTTTGTTTCTATTATTTTAAATTTTTTACTCTTTTTTTGAATTTATTTTATATTTTCTTTTTTTTAAGTATTGTGTTTTAAAAAAATTTTTGAATTTTTTTAACTTGTTTTAAAAAATTTTTAAAAAACTTTTTGCATATTCATAACTTAACAAATATCATATAACTTACTAAATGAGTTTGAAATTTAGTTTTAAATATTTTAATAAAACTAAAATGGAAATATTTTTTATTTTCTAAAACTAAAGGGTTAATTGTAATTTTATTTTGTTATATTGCGTGTGTGTTCTATGTAGGGCTCAACGTGGTGCGGTTTCGTTCGGTTTTGAACCAAACCGCTAACAGCACCAATGAAGGAAAAATGGTTTGGGTTGGTTCGGTTTTGTGCATTTTAGGACTTGGAACTGAACCAAACCAACCCAAACATATTTTCACAATTTTCACACATTTTAAGCTTTTAACAATCTTGTCCGCACAGGTTTTGTCATTAACATTTAACTTTACATGCAACACAAGCAAGAAAACATGAGTGCATTGAGTACTGTCACATTCATTCATTAGTCTCGAATCAAAAATGGTTTTAGTATAACAAATCAATTAAAATGAATCCAGATCAATAATTGAGCTCAATGGCATATGCCTTTCCATGAAGGTCTCATAGACTATCAAGAAAACGTGGTTAGGACATGGCAAGTTATCATGGTGGAAAGATGTCCATGTGGAAACAAAATGAGATTAGAACCAAAATTTACCACCATAAAAAAACTTCTCAGTCACACTTTTCCTTCATATTTATAATTAAATTTGTAATCATGCTGCAGATTTGCTAAGGTGTTTCTGCAAGGTCCCTCTACAAAACAGGAAAACAAGATTGACATTGCATTCTTCATTTTTAATAACTCTCACAAATCTGATTGAGTCAAGAATGTTTACTTCCAAAAACAGTATGAAGATATTGAAGATCATCTAGTGAGCAAGCATCTATTAAAGCATAGACACCCGGTCTTAGAGCTTCATCTATTTCTCTGCAAATTAATAATGCAATAAGTTAATAACTATTATTAGCTAATGCTAGTGATCAGAACAGGTAATTCTTTAAAGTCCACCATTGATGATAGTATAATCAGTGCATTCACACTCAACCTATCACATTCATCTTCCTAATATTTTCTGCTGGTTGATTGTAAATTTCCAGCTAAGAGAATAAATGACATGTGTATCCTGGGAAACATTATCTTGGCTTTTTAAGATAAATAAAGTTTAATGTAAGTCTACAAGAGAAAAAAGGGGCAATCTTTTGTGTGATGGAGAGTGGAATTTAACAGCAGGTAAACTTTGACAGAAAAAGGAAGAGAAAAAGATAACACAGTGCAACTGATAGGCCACAAGTCCCCCAACAATCTATTTCTTGCCAATTTAAAGGATAAAAGAAGTCATTTCAGACAAGAAACAAGATTTCAAACTACAGAATAATTATTTTAAGACTACAAATAGAACCATTCAGCTAACTAAAAACTCTTCATCCATAACAAAATTAGTTTTTTTTTCCTGCTAAATTACAAATTTAGTTCTATTGAATGAATAGCTATGTACTGAAACCCCGCCACTAGAGATCAAAGTTTTCATGTGGAGTAAAAATGTAGCCTTTGTGAACATAAGGTTTCTACTTTCTATTCCATAAAGGTTCATTTGCTTTGCATCCATTTTTTGGGAAGAAACTGGCTTTCAGAAAATACTCCTCCAAGAAATGAAACATTCATAACAGAAAACACAACAGTAAGTGGAATCAAACATAACACAAACCTTCTACAAATTATAGTAAAGAAGAACGTGAATACCATAAGACACTCTTGAAATATGATGTCAGTGTAGCAGAAAAAAAAAACTAAGTATTTTAAAACTTCATAATCCTACAAACCAATAAAAAATAGCAACAAAAGTGTTGAGAGATTCCAGTTCTTGCATTTTCCAGTAATGTTCTTAAGAAACAAACAAAAAAGGACAAATTTTTGTGAAGAAACCGAAGTACCCAGGTTCTCCAGAGAGTCGTTGTCCTGACCTTAAGGACGTCTTCCTTGGCTGCGAGCCTATCAGCTTGCGACTGTGGATGAATAAAGCGAACAAGCAGAACTGCAATAGTAAGGCTTCTAGCAGTGGATCGTAGTGGCAGGGGAATGGAGACTGGAGTGGATCGCGGGAGATGGAAACCTAGGGCTAGGAGTGGACCGAGTGGTTGTGATTCGTGAGCTTGTGGCCAACTGTTACTGTCTAAAGTCTGAAGTACTGAACAACAGAGGAAAGGAAACTAAAGTTAAAACTAAAACAGTAAAACTCTACAAGAGTAAAGTTAAAACGCCGGTCCTATTGTGAGTATTGTCCTTGTGGTTTGGTTCGGTTTAAAACGGTTTTTTGAACCACCAAACCGCTAATCGAACCAGCCAACTGCGGTTTGCATATTTATGGACCAAACTAACCCACACCCCCATCAGTTTGGTTCGGTTTTAGTTGCGGTTTGGGTTGGTTCGGACGGTTTTGTGGTTTAACCCGAACCATTATTTAGCCCTAACCATGTGACTTCACGCAGTGCAAAAGAATTTGTCTAAGAAATTGCCCTCTTCATATAGCTATCTACGGAATAGCATATATATTTTTTTATTTCATTTATTTATTTCATTGAATTTAAAGGGAATTGTCTAGATGTGCACTGCCACCATTCCACTATATACCCACTTACTTAATTGCTTATTCCTACTCAATTTAAAATATTACTTAAGCAAGGAACATTACAATATATTTGTTTTAATTATGTAATTATTTCCTTTTAATTATTAATAAAATATTTTTTATATATAATTTTTAATAAATCTTCGTGCAACTAGTAATGAACTAAAAATTGCTGATCAGAGATGAAGGGGTAACGGCAAAAGGGAGGAGGGTAAAGAAAGAGAAGAAATAACGATTTATTAAACTTGTTCTTGCTTTAAACAAATATATGTTGACTGACTAAGCTTCCTAAATTTCGAGAGGTGTAAAGAGACAAAAAAGAGAAAAAGAAAAAGACAGATAGATAGGAGCTTCCTGGATGTCACATGAATGTGGCTTAGCATTCCTTCCAATTTTCAAACACTTTTTTTTCGTTTCTCCTTTTTTAGAAGTGTAGTTGAGGACCAAGACCATACTAACTTTTCATTCAGTTTCATGGAAACTCCCCAACATAATTAGAAGTTGCAACCTTTTACTTAGTTATATATACCATTCAGATATTAACTCTCCCCCAAGCTCAAAA
>JASKGM010000007.1:8668656-8700830 GCA_034509205.1 Ceratonia siliqua
TCAGACAAGAAACAAGATTTCAAACTACAGAATAACTATTTTAAGACTACAAATAGAACCATTCAGCTAACTAAAAAGTTAAAAACTCTTCATCCATAACAAAATTAGTTTTTTTTTCCTGCTAAATTACAAATTTAGTTCTATTGAATGAACAACTATGTACTGAAGCCCTCCCCTAGATATCGAGGTTTTCATGCAGAGTAAAAATGTAGCCTTTGTGAACATAAGGTTTCTACTTTCTATTCCATAATAAAGGTTCATTTGCTTTGCATCCATTTTTTTAGAAGAAACTGACTTTTAGAAAATACTCCTCCAAGAAATGAAACATTCATAACAGAAATGTTCTTGCATTTTCCAGTAATGTTCTTAAGAAACAAACAAAAAAGGATAAATTTTCGTGAAGAAACCGAAGTAAGGTTCTTCGGAGAGTCGTTGTCCTGACCTTAAGGACGTCTTCCTTGGCTGCTAGCTTATCAGCCTGCGACTTTGGATGAATAAAGCGAACAAGCAGAACTGCAACAGTAAGGCTTCTATCAGTGGATCGCAGTGGCAGGCCGCTGGGGAATGGACACTGGAGAGTGGAGTGGATCGCGGGAGATGGAAACCTAGGGCTAGGAGTGGACCGAGACACCGAGTGGTTGTGATTCGTGAGCTTGTGGCTAACTGTTACTGTCTGAAGTCTGAACTGAAGTATTGAACAATAGAGGAAAGGAAACTAAAGTTAAAACTAAAACTCTAAAAGAGTAAAGTTAAAACGCTGGTCCTATTGTAGTATTGTGAGTATTGTCCAATATTGCGATTCGGTTTGGTTTAAAATGGTTTTTTGAACCACCAAACCGTTAACCAAACCAGCCACCTGCGGTTTGCATATTTTTGGACCAAACCAACCCACACCCCCATCGGTTTGGTTTGGTTTTAGTTGCGGTTTGGGTTGGTTCAGGCGATTTTGCGGTTTAACCCGAACCATTGTTTAGCCCTAGTTCTATGTAATTTGATTTTATTTGTTAAAAAAGTATCTTCTTCACAAATATCCAAAACTATTGGGGGCATAAAAAGTAAAACGTTGAACTGGCAAAGTTTCCTTTAAACTATAAGGTTTTAATCAGGGTCGGGCTTAAGGTTAGAGTGAATTAAGAGTTAAAAAAATATATGCTTTAAAAAATTAGGGTTATTTTTTGTTTGTTTAGTTTAAGGCCTGACCTACAAAGATTAATTTTTGATGGGTCGAGTTGAGTTCTATAGGAATTTTTTTTCTTTTTTATAAAATTTTTTTATTTTTAAGTTTTACTTTTGTCTTTCTCACTTTTAACTTATAAAAAATTGAGTGTTTTTTAAATGATATATTTAATGTAAGTTTTTAATTTTTTAAATATTTAAATATTTTAATTTATGTTATCTTTTTAAGTTATACAACTAATTTGTTAATTAAATTTATTTGTCATTATGCTTGAAATGATATAAAACTAATAGGAATATGCATTATTTGAGAGTTAATATGTAAAAAATAATGAAAAGTCTCAATTATATCTTTATTTGAATAAATCAAAACTTAAACTTTATTTTTTTAAATATTTAGATGTTTTGAAATATTGGAATGATCATAAATATCAATTTCTAGAATTAGCAAGGATGACATGTAATTTACTAAGTATTCCAATAATTATTATGGCTTGTTAATTGGCTTTAGCATTAGTACACATATACCGCATGATTTTGTTCATAATGATAAACTTATTAACTTTAAATTTATTTAATTATCTTTATTATTACTAATTTTTATCATAATTTATACTTTGTAAATGAAAAATAATATGACAAGTCAATAATTATACCAAATTTATTTAAGTAAGATTTAAATATAATTATTGAAGATAATGGATTAATTTTTTTAATTTTAATTTTATGCTATTATATTTAGATTTTATTAAAAATTAAGTTTATAATAAATTAATTTTTTTATTTTATATGAAAAATTTATATAATTATAATATTTTTTTAATATCCTACTTCTTTTAACTTTATAACTCTATAAAATTAAAGATTATGTTAAAATTTTTAAATTCTTTTAATAAAATAATTTTTTAAGCTCGGCCCGTTTAACCGGTCCGACAATAACCAATCTTAACGAGCCCGGGTTAGCCTAATTAACACCCACCACATCAAACTTCATGCGACCCCCTCTCTGTGCCTCGCTGCGCATAACAGTAGACAAAACCAGTTTCAGCGAAGGTAGCTCCAGCCTTTACTAAATTTGACTTTCTCTCTTTGTTTCTGCTTCATTGATTTTTTTTCCTTGTGACCCAGAAGAAATTTTAGAGAAGCAGCTGAGAGTGCCTGAGTCCGATTGAGAAATGGTAAATTGTTTTTTTTTTTGTTGCTTTTGTTCACATTTTGATGCGCAACTTTTTCGAGAAAATAAAAATCTAAAGAAATGTAGTGAAAAGACTGCTAATTTGTATTTCGAATTTATCTGGGTCTTGATTAACTTACACTGTATAAACCTGATTCATCAAAGAGAGGGGAAAAACTTGCATTCTATTTTGGCTTAAGTGCTCTCTTTTTTCCCTCTTTAACTTTATCATGTAAACAGTCTGGCAGAAAAGAAACAGTTCTGGACCTGGCAAAGTTTGTGGACAAAGGCGTTCAAGTCAAGCTTACTGGGGGCAGACAAGGTTACACAATTTTCTTGTATCTTTTAATTTTGCAATAGTGTGGTTGAATAGAATGGACAATGATTTTATCCAAAAAGAAAATAAGGACTGGAAAATGAAGTTTTAATTGATTTATGCGAAGGCATAGGAGCTAAACTTAGATATATTCTGCGAAGCATGGATCCAGGCTTCCACGAGAGCTAACACTTTGCATGGAAGTTTTTGTGCCTAGCTTGAATGATTTTGGTTCATGGTCACTCAAAAGGGACACTGTGTCCATAAACGTTGAGTTTTAACTTACCTTATTAACTTCTTGCAGCTTCAATTGTCATACTTGTCTCTTTCTTTATGACCCAAAATGCTCTAAAATCAACACCTATTGCAAATTAAGAGAAAATAATAATGATGAAATCAGTAACAATGAATAATCTATATTTAGGTCTTCTGTTGAATGAGATTTATCTAAATGCAGGGTGGTACATGTACATGTACTGATTTCATCATTATTATTTTTTCATGTATTTTTATTCATTTTGTCAATTGGTTTAGCCGTTAAGAGGGACAGCTGAAGGATGAAATCCATTTGAATTTAAATTACCAATTGTTCAACTGATAAATTTAAACACTCAAAGACTCAATTAAGAATTAGGGTGTACCAAAATGTTAGGAGAATCTTATATATATTTTTGTTATATTTTTTGTTGGCTTACAGTGACAGGGACTCTGAAAGGGTATGATCAGTTACTTAACCTTGTCCTAGATGAAGCTGTGGAGTTTCTAAGAGGTAAATAGTACGAGTACCTTGTTTTTACTAAGTTGCTCTACTTCTACGTAGTGAACTGCCTCTATGGTTGTGGTTGGGTTTAGTAGTGCCACTTTGTGAGGGCCTGTACTAGAAAATTTTCAGTTCTTGCAGAAAAAAAAATTAAATGGTTAAATCTTTTATTGGTGAAATAACATCTTTGCGTAATTTTGAAAAATGTCTTCCATTTACATTTTAAAGCACACTGCATTTGTCTTTTGTGCTGCAGATCCTGATGATCCACTGAAAACCACCGATCAGACTAGACGTCTTGGCTTAATTGTAGGTTTCCTTATGCACCATCTATACTTGTGTAAAATCCAACATAAATTATCATCGCGACCTTCTGGAACATAATTATTTACTAATCTATGATGAAAATGTACATGCCTCACGTGTAGATGTGTGACCCAGTCATCTGAAACCTGCTGGATCTTTTTCCATCCGTGTCTTGTTAAATTAATAAGCTAGCTAATCAAGAAGATAGTGCAGATGATCATATGATGAGATATATAGAACATCTAAAAGGGTTTATTTGTATATGAAGCTTTTTTTTTTTGGTTTGGGGGGGGGGAGTCAACTTACATGCTTTTTTGTAATTTGGATGACCAAACTGTAGTGTAAGTTTCTGACCAAATGGTTTATCATGATAATATAGGGGTAGGGTATTGCTGTCTTGCCATACTTAAATCTAAAACCTGATTTCTTTTTCATAATTTAATTTTCACCACACCACTTGGAAGCTAAGCGGGAGGGTGTGTGGGGAGTTAACTTACATACTGTTTTTTAATTTGGATGACCAAAATGTAGTATAAGTTTCTGACCAAATGATTTATCATGATAATATAGGGGTAGGGTATTGCTGTCTTGCCATAATTAATCCTCAATCCTGATTTATTTTTCACCACAGCACTTGGAAGGTATCAATGCTAATATTTTCTCTCAATTCCTGATAATACCCTGAGCCTAGCTACTTACTGTGAACGCCTTAATTCACATAAATCCTGCATCTTAACATCTTTTCTGTAGGTTTTTTATGGAAATTTGACAATTTTAGCTCACATACATCCATTTGTCATCTATAAGAAAAATATCAAGTTAAATTGATTTAGATTTGCACTTTACAAGCATAGGAGAGCTCAACACTAGACACTGGCAAAATAAAGGCAGCATCTGTCCCTTGTAATATCTATATATTTGTCAAGTCATTCTTATAGATCTGAGAAGAATGATGTGTGTTTAAAAGCAGTTATTCTACTTCTTTAGCGAATCAAGTTTGAAATTCCTTAAATTTGAAATTTGTAGATGTAAAAGCATTCCCTGCAAAAATTAAAATTACACAAACATGACATAACAAGTGAAATATTCAATTACGCCGGGGGTTGACTGCTTTTGTTGGTTGGCAGGTTTGTAGAGGAACTGCTGTCATGCTTGTGTCTCCAACCGATGGAACAGATGAAATTGCCAACCCCTTTCTACAGCCAGATGGGGCCTAAATGGGAACCATCTGTATCTTTCATTTGTATTCTTATCAATATCAAGCCACACATCACTTTAGTTTGCAGTCTACTTTTTAAAGTTGGATATTCTTCAATGCATTAAATGAATAGACTGTTACACATTGTATGTTATTGTTCTGATTACATTCTTCTTTCTGGATGTGAGGTTGGCAGCTTTGTGGACATAATTTGATTCATTGCGGTTTACAACTTGACATGGCGTTTTTACACAGAATATGTTTTGACAACATGAGAGTTCTTCCTCATGACATTTTTATAATGTGGGCTCCCTTCTTCCCCCTTCTTTTTTTGACATTGATCTTGATTCCTTTCTCGTTGCTTCCACGCTGTGAGCTCTCTTTTACCTCGCCCTTAGATTCTACTAGTGCCACTCTATCTATGTTGTCAACCACAAACACTTTGCACCTTTCAATTACTTCAGGAATCTCAGAACTCTCTTTCTGATGTCCACTGGTTCATGTAAATGGAATAACTTGCAAATCTGATTTCTTCAGTCTAATCAGTTAAAACTCTACTGCAAGATATGCCTCTCCTCGTTGGAATCATCAAGTGTAATATGCAACTCTCACTCTCTCTCAAGCTTTTCTGTGGAAATTGGCAGAATAGGAGATAGATAATTGAGCAAGGTTGACTTTGCCATGTCAGGGATTTAAGTAGCCATGATATTGGAAAAAGGAAGAGGAATTGAGGGTTGCAAGGATGCTGCAGAAGATTTTGCAGATAGGAAGCTGCGTCAGGAATGAAATCAGTAGACTTGTTAAGTTTTTTAAATCAGAGAATCAGAGGTCATCATCAGAGATTCATAATAGTCTATCGGTGGGAGAAATAGATGGGTCCCCTGTTAGAGCAAAAGATTGAAAAGTTGGAGTCATTTTCAGTGGAAAAAATGGAGCAAAACAATTTGAGAAAGTTGAAATAAACTGGCTCCGTGATTGGTGGACAGCCGTGCAGGGGAACTGAAGAGAGGTTTGGGTTATTGGGTAGATTATGTGCTGGTTCAGCGTGGTTCTTAATTTTTCATTTTATTTTATGAATATTTGTTCAAAAATAAAAGAAAATTGATTATAACTAAGTAAAAAAAATTATAACGAAATTTTTAGGGGTGTGCAGGAGGGAGGTTAAACTCTTCGGATTGACCCGAACTAAACAAAAAGTAATTGAACCGGTTGGTTTAATTGGCAATTTGATCAAAAAATATGATTTCATTAACGGTTATGACATTTTTAACAGTGAATTTATTTTAACCAAACTGATTAAATATATATAAATAAATTAAAATTATATATCTATATATATTTACATAATACATTTTATTTTTCAAGACAAAGACTGTTAAATTGCTGGTCATCTGCATACTGAGACGAAATGAATTGTCTCAGTTTAATTCATATTCCATACATTTATTTCAAAATTCAAACTAGAAAATGAAGAAAAACAAAAATTTTCTACTTTCAAACTAATTCTTTCAAGCATCAACAATCTCTTCAATTTCTACTGAAGCAAAAACAAGCTCTGGTTCTTCTCTTCCAATTCAATTGCCTTATTCTTCCCCAATGCCTTCAAAGCCAAATGTGCTGCCTTCTATATCATCATCGCCCCAAATGTTGGACCCTGCAAAAATCACCCAGAAAATTTTGATCTACTTCTTTTTCTCTTACAAAATGGAGTAAAATCAAACATGTAAGATTCAACTAAAAGTCATAAATATACCATTCTTGGGGCTCTATCAATTTCTGCAACTTCCATTCCAGTGACAATCATTCCAGGCACAATCTCCCATGTCAGCTTAACAAAGGCGTCTTCTGCACCATTCATATCATGTGCCTTCATCCCTCGAACACTATCAATCAGTCCAATAATCTTCAACCTCTTAACCCCATTGTCTCCAAATGGTCCATCATGTCCACAAGATAGGGTATGGAAAAGAGGCAGAGGATAAACGGGAGGATGGCAGTTAAATCAAATAACTGAATCGGTTCAATTATCTTATTCATTTTGCTACTTACTCAAACTGAACCGTCTCATTTTTTTTTTTTTGATTAAGTTTAGCGATCGGTTTGATTTATAACTGAATTGTACACACTCTTAAAAATGCATGTAAATATTTTATTTCTTATATAAATTAGCCGAAAAATAAAGTAGTTTCGTGTTACCAGCTAGACGGCAATAATGAATGATACATAATGCTTGAGAAAAAAAAATATTGGGGAATTTAAATCTTTTTACCAATATCTATACTTATTATTATAATATTTTTTTAATTTATTACTTATAACACATTGCATACTCAATTATCATAATTTAGTTAAATTATACCTCCACCATTTTAATTGAGTATTAAATTTAATAATTTTAGTTAGGTTTAATTATACTTTTAATTTTTTATTTTACAAAAATTTTAATTTAGTCGTTATATTTTCAATTTTAACAATGTTTCCCTCGTTGTTTTTCTAAAGTTTAATTTAATCCTTCTATCTAATCTTCATTAAATTTTTGATGATGTGACAATTAATTATCTTACTTAATCTAACTATTTTACACATTTTACACATAAATCAATAATCATTTTTACATCATATTTCTTACTCACAATCTCATTTGATAATAAATTTTAATTTCATTCATTGATAAGAATTGAATTAAATTCATAAAAAATTGTTTCAAACACACCTTAAACCCTGCTAGGAAAAATTGACTTCTAAAAATTGAATTTTTTTTATTATTAAATAGATCTTGTAATCCAAAATCAATAATCTGAAAGCTTGTGTGGCTAATATGCTGTCCCCCCACCCCCACCACAATAATATCCAATGCTAGTGATGGCCACTTTTCTGTTTTGTTTTCCTTTTCCCTTCATTTTCCCTCCTTGTACTTTGTATTATTGTATATGACATTCCTTTATTTATTTTGTGAAAAATATGTACCCATTTCCAAGACTTTATTGACAAAATTGACTTCACATTAACTATTAATAACTTAAAAAAAACAAAAGTGTCCCTAGCTAGTAGTCTAATATACCAAAAGATCATGTGGAAAACAATCTCAAGGAGTTATTAGATGGGGATCACTATATTATATAACTATAATATATAACTCCCAATTATGAAAGTTAACTTATGAAATTCCACCCAATTCCAAATAAAAAGGAACCATAGATACTTTGGGTGATAAAAAGAGCCTTCAAGTGCTAAAATAGATTCCTAGTTACCTTTACATAATTCTTCTATCCTCTCTTTTTTTTTTAAATATTTATTTATTTTTTTGTAATATGATCAAAGTGTCACTTATTATTTTTTTATACATATATTTTGATCATTTCAAATCTAACAAGACTATTAAAACATATAGCATTTCTCTTTTTTAAAATGATCTTAGTTTTCTTTTTATCTTAAAATAAGAGAGCTTTGCCAAAAAAGATCTTATAACTTTTGATAAGTAAAAGTATTATATGTAGCCATATATATAATTATTCGTAATTTTCCATGAGAAAATTGTATAATCAATTAATACTGTATATTATATAATATTTTTTAATATTCAAATATAAATTATTTGAATATATATGCACTTCCATTCTTTCTTAAAAATAAAATACATGATTAATTTTATATAAGAATTTTTTAATAACTATAAATTGCTTAATTACCATATGAAATGCTATAAGATTTTTTAGTGAATTAATATCTAGTCCTTCAACCTTATCCTTTCTCTCAAAATAATATATCAATTTTAAAATATCTCAAAATGATCCTCTATTTTTGCTCCCATCATCAAAACAGTCACTTGCTTAATAAAAATATTAAGGTAGATAACTAGAATACTGAGTTGAATTTTTCATATTCTTCCCTCTTCCTCTTCCATGTTAGTATTTATGTTAAGTAAAATAATAAAAACATTATTTAATAATATAAATATAAATAAAATATCATTTTAATATATTTTAAAAGTAAGAGACAATTTTAAAAAAATATACAAACTGGCACGACCAAAATATTAATTAGATTTTGAAAGCCCATATATAAAAATTAAAATCTCATTAAATCGTAATCATTTAATCCACAAAAAATTTAATAAAATATTTTAAAAAAATGTGTAGCCACCTACAGTACTTACACAACTTTCAAACCCATTAATTATTAATATATGAAAGTGCGTCGGGACTTGGGTGGCAGATTTTGATTTTTTGATTTTTTTCTATGTACGTAGGCTAACTTAACTGCACGCAATTCACAATTTGTCACTTTACACGACTGTCAAAGATATGACTTTGAATAAATATTATTTTTATTTCCACCAATCATTAATTAATATGTTAAAAATATTTTAATATTATCATAATATAATATTTAATTATATTTAATTTGCTAATATTATAATAGTATTAGAAAAGTAGACTGAGGCTGACGTGTGGACTTTTTCAAAGAAATCTTTAAGGAAAAAGGGCAATCTCAAGAGTCAATTATAGTCGGAAAAAGGCTACTCTACAAGCTTCCAACTGCTCTATTACGGATCAACTAGGTCTAAATTATATATAAAATATTGAAGTAATTATATTTAAATTCATTTATTTATTTGATGAACGGTGAAATATATATTCATAGCTAATTATTATTAAGTACTGTTATAACATTTTTCTGTTAATTTTTTTATTAATAATAATTTACCAAAATTTATTTATAGGCACTAATTTTTTAGATGGTGCCTTACAATATTAAATTTTGTTATTATTTTTTTCTGTTTATAAAAAATTTTATCCAGTTAAAATAATAATTTTTTATTATTTTATAAAGGGTAAAAAAAGATGAACAATCCTGTGAGAAATTAATGCTTTATTGATACTTATAAATAATTTTCATAAATTTAAATTTGCCAATTTTATTTTTGTTAAGAATTTTGCTAATTTTTTAAATCAAGTCCTAATTTGTTTTTTCTTTTTAAATCCGTTCCAATCAGGGTTACCTGGTTTTGAGGAATGAAGTAGACATGGAGATGGGGATCAGAGGGTGGAATTACCAATAACTCCAAGTGCGTCCCCTTCGTACCTTCTCAGGGAGTAGGTAAGACCGGCAAAACAAAGTTGACTGGATTTTTTCAAAATGATATTCCATTCCCACCCAGTTACAGTCAACAGCTTGCGGCGGGTCCTCTTCCTTCCCCAATGTTACCTCTATTTACTTCCATCTTCTCCTTCCTCGAACCTTCATAGGATTCGGCAGCTATTCCTATTTGGACAAAAAAAAAAAAAACTGCAAACGCTTTCTCCAGCTCTTGTCGTCTTCCTCCTCTTTGAGTAAAAGCTAACCCACCCACAACCAAACCGCTAATGTTGCTTTATAATTGCATTCCTATTTGGTAACCCGTTTGGTCAGAACGGAAGACTCGCCAGACGGTGTAGACCATCCTTTTGAGACTTAAACATAAAGCCTTGGCCTATAGCATAGCTTGTCTCTCCATTGATTTTAGTTCTTGTTCGTGGGTCTGCTGGTTTTTGGAATCCCAGATGGAGGAGGCTGCACAATTGCCTATTGAGATGAGGGCATTGGAGTGTCTGGGTAAAGGGTTTGATCTGACCAGTGATTTTCGATTGAAATTTGCCAAGGGAATTGGAGGTAGGAGGTTGGTAGCACTGGACGAAGTGAACGAGAGGGACATTTTGATTCCTGGAGGACCTATCATTAGAGGAGTTTCAGAGGATATACGCTGTGATAAAGGGGATCGAATCCGCTTCAAATCCGATGTTCTTGAATTCAACCAGGTGTGATTTTTTCTTCTTTGTATCTTCCTGTTTTTGAAGTGACTGATGTTTTCAGTGTTCATATTCCGAATCAAAACAGAACTGTATTACTTGGCCGAGTGCATGGAAAATTGCACGACGATGCTATTAATCTAGATAATAAAATATGTTTGAATATATAATATAAGATTAATATATTATATCAGAAGAACCTTTCTGAGGATTTGAAGTTACACTCAAGTTCTGCACTGTAAGCGTTTAGATACTATAGGACCTATACTTATTCAGACACGTTAAGAGGGCAGCTTGAATGACTTTACTCCTTTCAGTCTTCACTTGCTAACATCTTCTGGAGGAATAATCAAATTTACAAGTTGAAAAGGGCTCCTTCCTCCTTGGATGTTGGTGAAATTTGCAGTGTTGTGTTTTATGGCTCTTGTGTAATCTGACCATGGGTTATTATCTTATCTGTAAGGATCCAATAGTATAGGTCTCATTATCCCATGGTTGAGGTTTTTATTTGATAGAACCTTGACTTTTATGAAGATGCCTTAGTGGTCAAAGCATCATTTGAGGATAAAGAAGTTATTTCATTGCCATTTTAAATATTTTAATAAGCATGCATGCCTTATTTCATTGCCATTTTGCATATTTTTATACAACGTGCCAACCAGCCTCTATAGTTTGTATAAGCGCAACTGCATCAAGTTGAATGAATTACTGTGGATTCTGGAACCAATGATCACAACATAGGGCCAGACGGCCAGCCAAGTACTGTGGGTGAACTTGATGCCTTCTACTAATTAAAATATAGGTTGTATTATACAAAGAAATCAAGAATCAGATGAGGTGGATCGTGAGCAAACAGCAAAAGTACAGTGGAAGAGTGGACTTAATTTTGTGTATTCTACTAATTAAAATATAGGTTGTATTATACAAAGAAATCGAGAATCAGATGAGGTGGATCGTGAGCAAACAGCAAAAGTACAGTGGAAGAGTGGACTTAATTTTGTGCATAGCTTTTAGAAATCCTTAATTTGGAGTAACAATTGAATTCATCTGCAATAACCTTCTGCCCATCCTATCTCAAGTAAAATTTAGCACTGAATTGGATCTGTTAACCTTCTTCTGATACATTATGAGATAATGCATCTTGGTTTCTGCTGTTCAATAGACACACTGGTCTTCAAGTGATGAGTGAGGGTTCATATCCTAATGTTGATTGATTTCTTTTATAATTCAAGTTCAAGACTCAAGAGACTCAAGGCTATGTCTTTGTTTTATATTTCAATACAAGAAAAAAGATACCTGAATGCTATCTTTTTACCCTCTTTTTTTTTCTTTTGTGATGGAAGAAGAACTATTATTTCTGAGAAGATATAAGAAGTACAACTTGTGGGGAGGATAAGATATCCTCCAAAGCACATAAGTTAAACTCCCCTAAAACAAATGAGCTGATCAGCAGAGAAAAGCCATAAACACAAACCTATCCCATAACATACTTAGGGACAAATAGAAGTACAACTAGGGGGATGATAAGTTATATTCGAAAACAGATAAACTAAAAGAAACAGAGAGCAAAGAGGATAAAAATGCAACAAAGATGTCCAATCTCCCTGCATATTGACATATTGGAGACGGAAACTCCCCTAAAACAACCATAAAAAGAGCACTGTAGAGAAGCCACAGACACAATCATATCCCATAACATATGGAGGGGCAAAGATGTGTCCCTGAAAGTGTGAATATTCTGCTCCAACTAAATCCCCGTAGATCACTGCATAACTGTACACTGCTACAGAACTTTGGCCTCCTTATTCTTACCAAAGCCTTAAAGTGAATCATAAGAAACTGCTCCAAGTGTGGGGACACCCAAAAACTGCAAACAATTATTCGAAAGGGAAGTAGCTGCCTGACAGTGTAAAAATAAGGGGGCCACTGTTTCCGAACTAGATCTGCACATAACACACATACAAAGAGAAAGATCTGTGTGGGGCCTGCAAATATGCAACATGTAATTTGTATTAATTCTATACTACTCCACTGTTGCTGAATGCTTTCTTTGGGAAAGGCTGATTTAGTCCTTGCAATTGTTGGAAAAAATAAAAAAGCTTTACACTGCAGTGGCTACTTGTGAAGCATATACTTTTAATGAGTTTATTCATGGTCTGGTTAGACACTTACAGGTCAGAGCAATCATATTGAATATGGGCTTTTTTTTCCTTTTGCAATATAGTCATTAATACATGTATGAAATCTGAAATTTGCATAAAAGAATCTCAGTAATTTCTTTATTTGCTGTTTCTGATATTTGGTGAATCAGTTAGTTTACAATCCTGTTTTCTGATCTTACTTCTCCTCCCTGTGACTCCTGATTCCTGACCACACTGGTACAAACATATCTGTGGCTGTGTGCTGCATGTATGAGCATGACACAGCATTTTATACCAATAAAATAAGATATAAGATAAAACACTCCTTGTTTTATACAATACAATGACCTGAATTTTGTTTTTATCCCCTCTGTTTTCATTCAATTTTATTATCTATCTGTGAGAAACCTTGTAAAATTGATGGTCTTATTGCAATATTGGTGCATGATACTGTTATTGTCTGATTGATGATGATGATGATGAGGTTTTAGACAATAAAGCAGTGTATAGATTGATTAATTTTAATAGAGCATTGCTATCGTTCAAAATTTACCAAAGATGTTACTAATCCAATTATTGGGTGATCGAACATAGCAATGTAATCTTAAAGGTAACATGGGTTTTATTAAAAAGAAAGAAACAAACCTAATAATAATCGTGGTCACTCCAATTTCTTGAAAGAGGGTGCTAATGTGAGCTTTTCCTGATGGCTATTGACAAGTCTGTTTTGGCTTTGTTTACAAAATGTGTTGAGCAAATTTTTTCAGCATTTATGGAAAAATTAAATGGAAATTTTAGGAATGTTGTATTTTTCATAATTAGAATAATATTTCCTATGTCAAAAGATATTATCACTTTAATAAGACAACAATATGCATGCTTGAGTTGTGTGATTCAGTCTCCACCACCAAACTCTGAAATAATAGCCCCTTCTTATTTTTTTATTTGTTTATTTTTCACTTCAACTAAAAATAATCTTAATTTAATAAAAGTAATTTAAGGGTCATTTTAAGTGGATTCGTGCTATATTGTAAATGTCAGGTAATGTGAATTAGAAAGATATCACTTTGATTTTAAGATCTATGCATAACTTGATTTATTTTATGCATTGTTATATGTCTTTTATCCTCCTCCCTTGTTCTAATTTCCCTAGTCTTCTTTTTCCAAAATAAATTGTTATATATTGCTTTCTTCGTTGCAGATGTCTGAGTTGCTTAATCAGAAATCAGCAGTACAAGGAAAAATTCCTTCGGGCTTTTTTAATGCTCTCTTTGATTTAAGTGGTGATTGGTTTCGCGATGCTGCTGATATCAAATATCTTGCTTTTGATGGTTATTTCATTTCACTGTACTATTTGCACTTAACAGCTTCTCCACTTAATCTGCAAGAGGAAGTAAAGAAGTCTGTTCCAGCTCAATGGGATCCATCTTCATTATCTAGGTAAACCTAACATCATTACAATCTTTAACTAATAGACAGATGAAGGGGTCCTTGTATATATTGAGTAAATTATCTTATTTGCACTTTCAATAGCTTCTCATGAAATTGTTTTAAGAAATTCATTTTTGGTTGTAATATTCATTGTTTGGTTTTAACTTCTCTCTTCTCACCATTACAATTTTGATGAGCTTAAGACCCAACAATGTGTTTGGTAATGAGGAACAAATTGATAATAAAACCTTGTATATTTATACCTTAAGCATAAAGCTAGCATCCAGTTGATGTAAAATGGTCTATTCATGTTTGAACTTACAAATATGTTAAGACTGAAATAGTCTGGTTAAATATAGTAACTGATGTTGCAGCATTTTGGGATCATGAATGGTGCATGATTTTGGGTTGATAAGTATGATGGTGCTGATGATTTTTTTTTTTTGGCAGGTTTATCCAGACATACGGCACTCATATAATAGTAGGTATGGCTGTTGGAGGTCAAGATGTAATCTGTGTCAAACAAAAACATTCTTCAAAGTTTCTGCCTAGTGATCTCAGAAGAAATTTAGAGGAGCTTGGAGATTTTTTGTTTTCAGATAAAAGAAGCCCTTCTCTACTACAGAGGAAGACGACAGATGGAAAACAGAAAGTATGGTACTTTATCTTCTTCTTAAATTCTAATATATTTGTTATGTGTCTGTTGATGTGATTTCTCTATTCATGTAGGTTCCTGAAGTGTTCAACCGTGTGATGCAATCAAACACAATGCAGTTCACCAGTATTTCAGAAACGTCAAGCAAGGATGTAAGCCAAAAAATGGAAATTTTACCTTATGAAATGAAACAAAATTCTAACTGTGAACATCTTGGTTTTTTTGGGAACAGGGCCTCACTATTGTTTGCTCGAAAAGAGGAGGAGATGTGTTCAAGCAAAGTCACTCAAATTGGCTCCAGACAGTGCCTTCTAATCCTGAAGCGATTCTCTTCAAGTTTGTTCCTATATCCTCACTTCTGGCAGGGATTCCTGGAAGTGGCTATCTTAGTCATGCAATCAATTTGTATTTACGATGTATGCTCCTGTTCTCAGATCCAACAATGATTATCTACTACTTTTCTCCATATATTTTTACAGCCTTGACTATTTATATCTTTTCAATAAATAACCATGATGTAGATAAGCTCCAAAATAAGAATTCTTTAGAAACTAATATGATCTGGGCTCTGAATTTATCCCTGACATTCTTTACTTTTCTATAAATGAAGTTTCCAATCTCATCATTCCTTGCACAGTATCGTTCTTAAAATTTTCTTGTCAAGGTACACAATACTTCATTGATTTACTTGTATTTTTGCAGATAAGCCTTGAGGGGACATGCTTTATTTGTTTTTATGAATGAAGCTTCTAATGCATCATTCCTTGCAACTTATCATTTTTTCAACTTTTCCCTGAGGTTCACAACACTTCATTGATTCACTTTTTGTTATGCAGATAAGCCTGCTCCCGACGATTTACAATACTTCTTGGAGTTTCAAATTCCCAGGCAATGGGCACCCATGTTTTGTGAGCTACCTCTCAGGCATCAGTGGAAAAAGAGCTCTTCTTCTTCCCTGCAATTTAGTTTCATGGGTCCAAAACTTCATATCAGCTCTACACAGGTAACTCAAACCCAACCCTCTGTTTGAGCAGGCAGGTATTGCATGTGTTGGGTTTCACTTTTATATTGGAGGTTTATAATTTCAGTTTGCTATAATTCTATCTTAAATAGTTTCAGGATTTTCTTGACTTTTTTTTTTTCCCTGTCACTTGTCTTGGATTTCGATAAATTTTAACAAGGTTATAAATCTAGGGAGTTTTTTCACCAGCTACTGTAGCCAAACTACTTAATTCTTTTATTGGATGAATATTCTTAGTGAATCACTGATTTAATTCTTAGATATACTTAAAGTTGGGCAGAAGTGAGATACCATTGGTATTTTCATACTGATAAATAGCATTTTGATTCTTGATTTCTTAAATATTCTATGCTCACCTGTCTCGTATTAAAGCCGATTGCTCTTGCCACAATATTTTTGAGGCATTCATTTCTTAGGTATTACTCTGGAATAAACCATGTTAATAGAGTAGGTAGTTAATACAGCGTCTGCTTATCAAGTTTGTTAATGTGTTTGACAAACTTTCATGATGCAAACCAGTAGTTTGCGATGGCATATTTGAAGCTGCCACATCATTCACTTAAAAAGTTTCTGCTCATGTATTGTCCATTGTGGGTTCAAACTTTGAACTTATGAAGCACAGGCATGGGACACGACACTATATATATTTATATATATATAATATAATGTTAATTATTAAGATTAAATAAAGTATCTATTATATAAAATCTAAAACTACATTCATACAATTGAAAATTACGAAGGAGATTCATAGGATTATATATTTTAAGGTTGTGAATCTACAATATCTTGGCATATGTCATACCCAAATCTTGATTTTTTTTAAGCTTCCCATTTAAGAGTAATGATACTCATACACCACTTTTTCTTACGCTTTCTCTCACTTATATTATTTTATTATTATCTATCACCTACTATTATCTATCATCATCATTATTTTATAATACATCAATGGTTAAAGTGAAGTGTAAGAAAGGTGTAAAAAAAATTATGTATGAATATCATTACTCCCCATTTAATGAGGCCCTTTCAAGAAGGAAAAAAGATAAACATGAGGGGCATCATCCTGCAATGTAAGCATGTTGCGCTACTATTTTCCAACAAATTCTACTAAATAAAAAGAATGTTAATTATACCATTGAATGTACAACAAATAATATGAAGGAACTCTTATTATCTCATCAAGATGGGTCTATCTATCCTTTTTTTGTTGGCATAGTGCTAATATGAAAAGCATGAAGTTAGATGTTCTATTTTTGTTTAGTTGATCATTTTTGTGCCTATATAGCCTTGTGCGAACTTTTGGTTGTGTCCTATAATTTGAAATTTGATATTTTATAGGTGAGACTAACCCCAGAAGTGCACTAAGTTCCAATATGTCATAATCCTGAATACCTAAGAGCCAGGAAGCTTATTGACTTATTTCGCGTTTATTCATTTAGTATCTCTTCATAATATCTGTTTTATAGCTTTGTGGGGACTTATGCCTCGAGTTTTATGTTGCTTCACTCGTCTTAACTTCACCTTGATAACAATCTCAGCCCCTTTTTATTCTTGAAGCTTTTATTATATTTCTCTTGTTAATTTTGGTATTTTCTACAAAATGCCAGGTATTAAGTGAAGAAAAACCTGTGGTTGGCCTCCGCTTGTATTTAGAGGGTAAGAAATGTGATAGACTGGCATTACATGTACAGCATCTTTCAAGCCTTCCAAATACTATGATCCTTTCATCAGCTATCCCAAACCCGAGCAGGCCATCTATGTGGCGAGGATCTGATGATCATGAATCCAGTGACCAATTCCTGGAGCCAATCAGATGGAAGAGATTCTCAAATGTGTGCGCATCTGTGGTTCAGTATGATCCTAACTGGTTGCATGGTTCAAGTGGTGTTTATATTGTAACTGGTGCTCAGCTCCTTAGCAAAGGGAGTTGGCCAAGGACTGTGCTTCATCTGCGACTTCTCTTTACCCACATACCCAATTGCAGTATCCGGAAGTCAGCGTGGACTACTGCACCAGAGTCTTCAAGGAAATCATCTTTCCTCACAAGTCTGAGCACAACTTTCACGTTCACACAGCAGAGTATTACAGGTCCCAGGAAGCAGACTCCAACTGTACTTAACTCTGGTGTTTATCCAGACGGTCCACCTGTGCCAGTTCGCTCTGGTAAACTGCTTAAATATGTGGATACAGCTGAGGTTGTGCGAGGTCCTCATGATGCTCCTGGGCATTGGCTGGTAACAGCTGCTAAGCTAGTAACTGAGGATGGTAAGATTGGATTGCTGGTAAAGTTCGCATTGTTAGACTACTGGTGATTCCAAGCTACAATACTATATATGCAGAGAAATATTTGTATGTCATTTTTTTTCTTGATTGATTTTGTTTTCTAATTTTTGTAATTATAAAATTAGAGAACACATGTACATATGCTTGCTTTGAGATGTCTTTGTACAGGCAATACACAAAGGAGTGGCTGTTGATATAGGCCAGTAGAAAATTAAGATGTGGCTCTTCTGCCAATTTACATTCATTCGGTGTTGTTAGGTTAAATTTGAGTAAAATATTTTTGTCTGTTATATTTATCATTAAATACGGAGATTTTTTATTTTATTTTAAAAATATATCCGGACTTCTCTTATGTATTAAAAAGACATGATCCATTAGTCTTTTTTTTTTTTTTTTTTTCTGTTATGTAGAATATTCATGATCTGAGTAGAGAGTAAGAAAAGGATAAAGGGTAGGAATTAATGCCATATCTATTTGATTTAATATCAAAATCACGCATATTTTTAATAATGTTTAATCAAAGGTTATATTCAAAAATTAAATGCCTAAAACACCATTGAATTAATAATTTTAGATATTACTCATATCTATTTAAGTTACTATGAAAATCATGGATATTTTTAAATTTGAGAGCAAGTTGTTGGAGTTCTAACTTCTTTCTTCCATCAATTTCATTATGAAGAAAGAAATTTGTTTTACTTAACGGTTATAAAAAGGCTCATTATTAATCATATATAACCGTTGGAAATTATCTATACTTTTATACTAATATATAACAAAAAGTCTACAAATTTATTATTTGACTTTGATCTTTTGAAAATATTGCAATTGGTGAAATGGCAAAGTTTGAATATACTGTTTTAAAATGTTCTATCTTTAAAAATATTATAAAAAAAAACTCTACAAAAGTTAAAATAAAATATTCAATTTTAATAGTAAAAAAAAATTACATGTCCTAAGGCTGAGAGAGAAGATATCGTATAGAATAATGATATTATTTGTATATTTTTTCTTATATTTATTATTTTATTATTATATAATATATAATTATTATTATTTTATAACATTTAATAAAATCAATAATATAATAAATAATTTTTTTATTAAAAATATTATGGTGATATTATTACAACTCGCAGCCTTAATTCCTTAAAAAAGAATTCTTGTAATGATGATTATAATAATTATACAACTTTACTTGGAAAGAAAGGAAGCTTAATGGAATGTCTTCTTATTGGGTTGGGTCAAATTGTTTGATGGCAAACAAGAATCTTATACAGGGAAAGAGCCAAAAAAGATTGCCAGGAAACATATCTGTCCTCTTTATTGGACTTCCAATAGCCCCACCCAATTCACAACAAAATTTTCAAACTTCATAATTCTATTCAACCACTTCTATCTGTACCATGATGACCCAAAGTGGTAATCTACCCAAAAATCAAAGAAAAAAGAGAAAATGGTAACAAAATAAATAAAAAGTGACTGTTTGCAAAAACAAAAAGAAGAGGACTAATAATGATAGTGCGATGCATGGAGGGTAACATTTATATTTAACCTAATTCTTAATCCTATCTGTTTGTCTTGTATGGTTTACGAGAATATAAGATCAAATGTAAGAACTAAGGTAAGGAAGTTCATGCATGCATTCTCTTAATCTAAGAAATTTTAGTCTAAACATCCTAACCAAAAACAAAGGTATATTCAGTAAGTTGATAACAATGAGGATCAGTATTAGACCAGTGCATCCTGAATCCTCAGAACTGAAATAAATTGGCTATGCCTGGCTCTTTTTCACCAATACCCATCACCCCATGTTAGCAATCTTAGCCCCCAGACGTTTCCTTATACCAGAAATAATCATGCTCTTAAGTCTTAACCACCACCATGATCGATTCTCAGTGAAAATTGACCAGCTACTTAACGGAGCACTAACAGTAGTGTGTTAGATTGGCAAGTGGTAAGGTTGAGTTCAACAAATGCTTGTTATCAGGTTCATTATTATCTTATCTGAAATCAGATTATCGGTTTGACAGAATCATTATGAGGGCACGATGAACTAAATCATTATCTGCTTAACTAAACCATGAAAACAAAATGCCATGTGCAAAGCAATTGATTACATCTAAAGCCAGAGTTCCAAATCTTTGAAATAAATATAGAAAATACTACTTGCTACAAGCAATTCAAGTTAATAACAGAGCATAGTTAGAGTGGAGGTTTAAGATTCCATTTTTTTCATAATTATGGAAGAATCACAAATTACTCAAGAACTTGGATGATAAGTATACACAATCCCTAATCTATTCAAAATGTTCTAGATTGATACTTCACAATGTTAAAATTTCGAATCATGATGGATGGGGTCAAATATTGGTTTCTTTAGAAGTTTTGCTTTTTCTTTCTTGCTTGCTTTTTTGATTCCATCTGTTAGCAAAATGCATGTGGTCATCATATGTAAGCTTTTGGACCACCAAAGAATTTATGGACCTTTTGGCTATTTGTTTCAGAAAGCATAGGCAGTAGTTGAAGGTATCTGTTGATTTCCATTTCTTTATCCACATGGGGTCCCTTTCCATGTCCAATCTCTTCACCCTCCACACTGGAAAAGATTATATTAGCAATTAACTCTTGAGGCATCTTAGGTGGAAAGAGTGCCAGTCTCAGTAAAAGATAGAACATCTGTTTTCGTGAGTACTAACTAAAAAGAAAAAGAAAAAGAAGCACAAGCATGCATGTGCACAACAGCAATAACTGGATACGATGAACAAAATATTGGATTCCAATCTGTCCCAAATGGATACAAGATGCCAGAGGAAGTAAATCCACCAACAACATAACATAGATTGATTGAATCTCAGCGGGGTGCTGGCCAGTTCTTCTGAATATCAAAGTGGTAATTGACATCCAAGTAGCATTTTCCATCGTCGTCTACAAACTGAAGCAACAAATTTAAGTTAGTTCTTCTACTTATTAAACAAATAGTGAATCAAATTTCTGTTTGGTGATTGACTAATCTGGTTTAGTTTTTTTACCTTGGTTGTTGCTGAATAGCTTCCCCTAGCGAACAAGCCAGAGGGGGTAGTTTCTTCTTCCAATACATATGTATATGGCTCCTGCTGTGGGCTAAAAGTTCCCAACATTCTTTTTGAATTGTCCACTGTTAAAACCAAATCATGAAAAGCCATGTAAATAGGACAATCAAAATATGAGTGTTACAGTGTTACTTCAATCAATATGGGAAAACACAAGGGGGTTTGTCTCACCTCTAACACCAGTTTTCCAAACAACATTGGTGCATTTGAGACCAGAAACAATGTTGTTGGAGACAGTGAAGGTGAATTTCAGGCGGTATTGGCTTCCTTCCTTAAGTGTGAAGAGACACTTCTTAGAACTGATAGTAAATGGAATTGGCAGGATGATATCTGACCTTCCGGGACATATAATAGTGAGGCTCACAATTTTCACTTCTGGGTCTTTACTCTCTGGTTTTCAACAAATGAGCTATTAGACGTTCACGGCTTCACAAATTTGTTAGAAGCTGAAATAAAACTCAATGACACAAGGTTAAACCTTGTTTAAATGGAAATTCTCAGTTTCAAAACAGCTTATTAAATGGGGTTGGTTTACTCTAAAATGTCCATATTCCTTGAAAAAAAAGTGGATTCTATTTCAAGTAAAGAAAAAAATTGCTATTGCGCTTTGCAAATTGAAGTTACTTGTTTATTCTTGAAAGAAAAATGGGTTCTCTTGAAAATCATATAAAACTAAAACGTACCTCCAACGGCTGATATGTCAACACTTCCAAGAAGTTGCTCCTTCCATTTTCGCAAGCTTTCGTCATCCTTTGAAATAAAAGTGGAAATTATTTGTATGGCTTTCATCAGAAGAACAATTGCAATTGCAATATCAGAGCAGTGAAGAAACATCTAAAAAAAAAAGAATGTTACTTTATCTTTCTCAAGCTGTTCCTTGAGGGAAAATTGAGGGCCAAGATCCAATTCTCTGTCAGATTCCAACTTGGAGTCATCCTCTTCCTCTGGTTCAGTTTCTGCAGCATCATCACTGTGGCCACCATCAATGTGAGGGAGCTGGAGTGGTTCCCCACCAACTTTGTCCGTTCCATTGTTTTTGAGCTCATCCTCCAAATGAGGACTGAAGGGAACGTCCTTGGTTGTGGAGACAGCTCCCACAGCTGCAGACATCTTCTCGACAGAATCAGAAACTAACCCAGAAGAGAATGAGTGAGCCCTGAAGGGAAAAAGGGGAAGGCCTTCTTCCAAGGTTTCAACTTTTGCCAAATTTAGAGCTCCTCTTTGCTAAACTTGGAGGATGGTGTTTCTGGCAATGGAAATGAGGTTGACTGGTTTGAGAGGTATATGAATAGAGTTAGTTAAACATTGGATTTGATGACGATCATGGTGGTGGGCCTGCAAATGAAATGGCAAAGAATAACAGTTGGAATAAAGGGGTGGATACAAAGTTGGTAGGAAAAAACCGCTAATGGTGGAGAAAGTGAGATGAGTATGGAAGAAAAAATCTAACGGAAGAACTGTCATGTTCCCCATTTTCAGCATGACGGTAACATTTCTTATTACAGCTTAACCAATTCCTATTTTTACTTATACGTCTATAACTTCTTTTTAATCCAGAGGTTCATAATAATTATTACGATCGAAATATTACAAATAAATAATTTTGAGAAAATTATTTCGGATGTTTTATAAAATTTATTTTTTAGTATTATTATAAAATATTAGAGACAAAAATAAGTCTGATAAAACATGCTTATAAAATATAAAGTAAATTACAGCATCAAATTTTTAAAACCAACACTCACACCTCTTTTAATTTTTTATAATGAATTTTTTTAAAAGTTTTATCCTCACATCCCTTTTAATTTTAAAACACATATATTAATGATTGATTTAAAATAAATGACTTTTATGAAGGTGTTTTAATTAAAGATTTTTTTATTAGAAATATAAATTATTTTATATTTAAATGTAATAATTAAGAAGTATTTTTAAAATAATATTTTTATCTAAAAAATTTTATTAAAATAATGACCGGTCATTATTCTCTTTCATTTATAGTATGAGTTTTTATTTGAAGTTATAATTTTAATTTAAAAAAATATTATTTTATGTTTTTTTAATTACTTATACTTTTCTTTATACACTCATCTAAACAATATTTTTTATTCAAAAGGCACATTTTAAAAAAAATATTTTTCTGAAAAAGGGACTCATCCAAACAACCTTAACTTCCCTTATTATAAAGTTTTCAAAATATTAAATTGAATTTTTAATGATTTATAATGCATTAAATTAAGTTCATTAATAATTTTTAGAAACAAAATTACATTTAACATAAGTTTTGTTAACAGTTTTGATAATAGAAATAATGTTTTTATATAAACTAAAATTAGAGAGGTTGAGTGTAGGTTTCAAAAACTTCATAAATTTAATTTACTCTAAAAATATAATATTTGAGAAAACAAAATCATAATTTTTAAAATGGAAAAAAGTATAAATAACTTGTCATTTTTTAAAAAGCTTAATTACTTACTAATAAAAAACCTTGTATGAACTTATAGAGCTGAGCTGGCCTAATCCAATTGAATTTGTGGCAGGTTGGGCTGGGTTCAGTCCAAGAGGATTTAAAATTTTCAGCCCAATCCATCATTTTAGTGAGTAGAATTAGGCAGGATGAGCTCATATAACAGTTATACTTCCAAGTCCCAATAAAGTTTCAAGGAACCCAAATAGTTATGACAAGGCACCAAATAACATAGATTTCACTTTTAGGAGATTTCACTTTTAGGAAAGTGTTTGGTAAAGAGACTTTTAATTTATTTTATGAAATTAATTATTTAAATAATTTAAACCAAAGCAATAAATATTTTAAAAATTAGTGAAAATTTTGTTTAGTGTATAACAAAAAAAAATTAAGTTGTACTTAGATGAAATGTTTTAAGAGGGTTTGAATTCAGTCACATGACTCATGTTGTGAAAAAATATTGATGTGATAATATACAGTTAATAATTTAGATGAACTTCAAAGTAAATGCACGGTCCAAATCTTCGTAACATAAGTCATGTGACATAATTGGATCTTAACTAAAAGGTAATTTTTTAAAATACTATCTCCGTTTCAAAATAATAATCGTTTTAGACATTTTAATTTGTTTCAAATTTTCTATCGTTTTACATTATTAATAAAGTATTAATTATTATTATTTTATATTTTTACTCTTATTTATTGTTATCTTCAATGTAATAACAATAGTTTAAATTGATTTTAATAAGGGTAGTTTAGTTTAATACAATTATTTTTTGTTACAATTAAGGCTATTTAATAGCTATAATGCCTAAAATAAAATAATAAAATATTTAAAAAAAAGAGAGGAAAAGAATAAGGGCCCAAAATTAAATAGCATAAATTTTAAGGGCCAAGTGACAAATTAAAACAATTTAATTTTGCAAAAGGGTCCCTTGACCCTTTAAATTTACAGAAAGAAATCATTCCTCTCTCCCCCTCCTGAAACCTTCTGTCGCCACATACCTCAGAAATTTTCTCCCTCTCTCTCTTGTCCACTACTCCTCCACTGAGTCCGTCGTCGTCGTCCCTATTTGGTCGTCACCCACCACTAGTTGGGCCATCGTTCGTGGCCGCGAAAGATAGCTTAAAACACAGCTGATCTTGTGTGCTTTCACGGATGCGATTTTTGCAGCAAATAGCAAGACCAATCGCGTGGTAGCTTGGTTGCAGCATCCAAACTCTGCTACAAATTTGATTCTTAAGCTCTATACCTGCTGTAAGTCCAGAAATTTGTGCCTTCCATGTACAGAAAATTAATCTGAAAACTTAAAGAAAATTAGACAAATTTCTGGCAATCCTCTTGGGGGTTTTGTTTTTATTTAGGGGTGTTGAATCCCTGGTAAACCATAATGCAAATTTACAGAATAACACAAGGTGTTGGATGATGTACAATGCATTAGACTTGAAATAATAGACAATGCTCATAAGGTTCATCAGGAAGAAGGAAATTTCACAAAATAATAATAATAATAAGCATAATATAATATATATATATACACACACACACACACATACATATAATTAGATTAAGTCAAGCAAGTTGGGAATCATTGAAATCAAACTAAGTTCTCGTCCTAGTTAATTTAGGCAAATTGGGTGTTTGGTTTCAATCAATTAATATTCTGCATGAAAAATGGGTCGAAAGCTATAAAGCTATAGATCAGTAAGCCATCCCTTCATCATCAATAAAATCTATTGGGCCCAAATCAACACTTTGTTATCAACCAAAGTTCTTTCGTGACTAAATGCAGCTTGACTAGAAAATAGTAATATGATTAGTGTACTAACGTACTATGCGCATATTTGTACACTTTGGAATATCTAAAACAAACCCTCTGGAACCAAACAACCTTGAAGCAGAGAAGTGTGGGACTCGATTGCCGAACCTTCAAAGTAACATAGTGATTGGATATCTACTTATCTTTGGATGCCTGAAATTGTAAATTGTATATTATGATTATCAAACATAATTTGGGATGTTTTGAATGAAGTGCAATACATATATATGAGTTTAATGTGTTTCTTCCCCAAATTATAAGTTTTTCCCAAAATTTGATGGTAAAACGTGACTTATGTGATATTTATGAATATGATTTAGAACCGTGTTCTAGGATCCGTAGTTGAGTAATGGTAAAACCACTAGGCGCACCTAGGTCACAACCTTTATCAGTTGAGGGCAGTTCTTGGTAAAGGATAATTTTGTTAGTGAGTACAGTTCCTGACAGAAATTATTATGAATGAGAATGGTTTATTCCGGATGAGTGAAGTTCAAGAAGGAAATGGTTAATTGAGTATTTTCCTTCGATGAGTGCAGTTCCTGAATGTGAGGATCAAGTTATCCTTCCAGTTGAGTTTTATCTTTTAGAGTAAGAATACTGGTTTCTTAGTTTGGGTTATCATTTTGAATCATTATGGATCCAAATAATTTGTGAACTCCAATAAAGTATTTCTAAATTTAAATATTCTTTCGTGATAATATTATAAAATATTATTATCTTATTATTGGACATATAAATTATTTTATTTCCCAGATGTGAGGTGCATTACGTGTATATTATTATATTGTGATTATTTCTCATGCATTGGAATGATGTTTTAACATGATGATTTTGAAAGTAAATGCACTTTATACTTAAGAATTCATGCATCAATTGGTAAGTATTTATTACATTAACTGAGTTAGTGTGACTCACCCTTTCAATTTATAACTTTTTCAGATCAAGTTATTGGTGATTTTCCTTCAGTTCCGCCTGCACCTTTTGAGTATACTTATTGAATTAGTAAGCATTCCCCTTAGTAGTAGTGGAGTACACTTGTAAAAATAGTGGACAATATTGGATAGGTTATTTGCATTCTAAATAAGGGTCGTGGTTTGTAATAATAATAATTGTATAATTCATATGTAGTTCATAAATACAGTCATGTTAAACCCATTTATGATTATTGTTTAGGCCATGGAGGCCATTTGAACTGTGGTGGGTCTGCCACCTTTTGGTTATTCTGTTTGTACCTTGGAATATTTTATATTTTAAAGGAAATTCTGCCGAAATTTTTATTAAAATTTGGACTTAGAAATTTTTGTGTTAAAATGTGTCTTGTTTCTATAATAAAATTCATAATAGTTTTCTAGTGGTATTAATTGCATTTATAAATTTAGGCTGGTAGGTTATTACCTAAATGGTAAATTTCCTACGCCAGTCACGTGCTCTAAAGTGGAGCGTGATAATAATTTTCTTAATTATTGTGTCATTACCTTAAACGTCAAATATTTTGAAACGGATAGAGTATTTGACAATCTTTATCTTAAACTCAATATTGAACTTGACCTCAACTCTTAAATTTAGCAATCTATATTTTAGAGAAAATAACCAGTTTTTTTTTTTCATTATGGCCATCTGTGCACACATGAACGACCACGAGGGAACGCACTTTTTTTCTTCTTCCTAAAATCACCATGATCATCCATGCGCAAGCAAACAACTACAATGAACAAAAAGTATGAAACACGACTAAGGTGAAAATGACCAAATTTGCACACCAAATTTAGTCACAAACTCATTGCTCCTAAATCTAAATCTAGACCTAGCTCTATATTAGAACTCAGTCTCAACTCCTTTCTCTTACCCTAAGTTTGGACTTATTTCATAATATTATTTAAAATTATTTTTAATATTTGATAAATACTTAAATATTAAGAGAAATTAAAACTTTGAAAATATTTTATTAAAACGTGTGCTAAACATAATAATTTAAATTTTGTAAATAACATTTTCTCAAAAATTTAACAAAAATGTTATACCAAAGAGTTCTTAAATTCATTTTTAGAGATATGATCATAGACTTCAAATCAAACCCAATTTTTTCTCATAAAATTGGAATTAAGATTTTTTCATGTTCTTAAAGAATCTATCATCTCTAGAGAAAGTTAAATATATATGATCTACTATTTAATTAGTGAGTTCCACTAATATTTATTATCTGTAAACTTATACATATTATATTCATCTCTTTTTGAATATATTACAAAAAGATTAAAATTCATGAAATTGCCACGACTAAGGTATGTAATCCATGCTTCCAATAATTCATCATGAATTAACATCACCTTTCACCAACACTATTCCTAACATCAAACTCATTAACTATCCAACATCATAAAACTGTAATTGACTTTAAAACTTCTAACTTTTTATCATATTATTTTGAGTTAATTAACAATTTAGTTATTTAAATTTAAATTTTAGTGTTTTTTATGTTATTTATGGAGTATCAATACTTTATGAGTAATTTTTTATTTTTTTATTTTAAGAAAAAATTTAAAATAATATAAAAAATTTGAAAAAAAGTAAAAATAATTAAAATAATTTGTTTTTACCTTTTCTTTATTTTTTGATTTATTTTTGAATATTTGTGCTATAAGAATTTTTAAAAAAAATTATTTCTTAAAATAAAAATAAAAAATAAATAAAATAAAAAATTATTCATGTAATATTATTACTTTATGAATAACACCTCATATTTTTTCTCCAAATAGTCTCTCACAATTAAAATATCTTGAAATGATCATTCATTTTTACTTCCTTCCACATAGTTATTTTATTAGTTTGTTTAACAAAAAATACAGAAATGAATGACAACAATATACAGGTAAATCTTATGTCCTCTTCCTCTTCGTGTCATCATTTATGTTTTGCAATTTAATAGAGTGATTATTTTGACGAAAAATAAAAAACTATTTTAAGATATTATAAAAATAGGAGACTATTTAAAAAATATATATATTTATTTAAATAAATAAAATTTTAATTTATTCTATTATTTTGTTGCCAAATCAGCAGTTCCCACTTTCTCAACAAGAATTTCAACTCAACACGACCATCACTGACTTGTTCAAGTCCATTCCACGTGTCATATAGTCCATGGATAGAGTGGCAGTGCCGAACATCAGCAGGTGACAGTAGCTCTCCACAGCATCGTCGACATCGTCAAATCCAAAAGTCCCGATACCAAGCATAACCCTCTGCAGATGCCCTTCTCCTCATCCCAATTCTCAAAATTTTCAGAACTTGTATATATTTCTTGGACTCACTTCACTTTAAAGTTATCTCCCCATGGCTGCCACTTTTGTGCTTTCCAGCCACTTCTCTTCTTTTCCCCACCGTTCCAATAACTTATCTCACAAAACCCATGATCGATCTCTTTCTCTGCCCTCTTCTTCGATCTCAACGGTGCTTCTCCTAAAGCCCATTTTAAAACTAAGACAGAATTCCCAATGCTTCTCAAAGAACCCTACAAAAGTAGTGCTACTTTCTCGGAAATTCATTTCTCGTACTTCTATTAGAGACACTGACACCGAAGATTCCAGCTTGGTGGGCGAGGACTCTGCGGCGTTTGATCTTGGGGACCAGAAAATAGTTTCCTGGGTTTATTTCACTGGGATTTTGGGTGTAGTGTTGTTTGTTCTTAATGTGGCCTGGATTGATAATTCCACTGGGTATGGTAAAGCTTTTATTGACGCGGTTTCAGGACTCTCGGATAGTCATGAGGTGATTTCTTTCTCCTTTCACTAATGGGAAACGTTTATGGAAGCAATTGATTGAACTTTTGCTTTCCTGTTATGGTCTCTCTTTGCTAGCTCAAAAAACTAAAACTAAAACTAAAAACTTGGGGAAGAAAAATTATTAAAATTTCGTAGTTTTGATTTATAAGATTTGTTCATAATTTATTTTCCCACACATAATTTCTCCTGTATACCTTCATTTGTATAGAGGTGCAACTGCAAAGAGGTAAGAAAAAATTATCAGATAGAAACTGGGGGATTCTAAATCATTTTATCGGATAGACATTTAAAACTTATGAAAAGAATATTCAATTAGTGCTTAGGTTGTGAACGTCGTTTCTTAAACAAGTAATCGTCATTGCTTTCCAAGATAGGAATTAAACCTGCATTTGGAGAACGATTGTGACTGGTAAGAATGAGGTATGCTGTGTGCTTAGATATTAGAACAATGAAGTCGGTTAATTTGGTGTTACTTGATTTTTGTATATGGATTAGTTTCTTTGACATGGATGAATTTGGAAAAAGTAATTAGTTATTAAGGTGTGTATAGGCATACGAAGAAGGTAGTGGATATTTTTGCCTATAGTAAGCACTCAATAGTCTGAAATAATTTACACAATGGTAGTGAATATTTATCTCTGTATCATTCATGATCGTGACCATTATTATTTTTCTTTTCTTGCTAATTATGGTCTGCCTGAATATGATAATTAAATTAGTTTTTCAATCATAACCGAGCCTTGACATTTTACTCTGCAGGTGGTAATGTTGATCCTGATTCTCATATTTGCCAGTGCCCACAGTGGCATGGCTAGCTTACGAGACACTGCTGAGAAGCTTATTGGAGAAAGAGCATACCGTGTTCTTTTTGCAGGGATATCACTACCCTTGGCTGTCAGTACAATTGTAAGTTTCGTCCTGTTTTCTTCTAAACTGCATAAGGGCTTTTTATCCAATATAGCTTTTGTCGGTATCATTTTTTTCTCTTTTCTAGATATGCAATTGCTTTATTTATAAAGGATTTATAGCCTCTCATTGGATAAATGGAAGCTAATTCAAACTAGCTTGATTGGCCATGCGATGCAGGTGTATTTTATTAACCACAGATATGATGGACTTCAACTCTGGCAGCTCCAGAATGTTCCTGGGGTTCATCAACTTGTGTGGCTTTCTAATTTCGTCTCCTTCTTTTTACTATATCCTTCAACCTTTAATCTTCTAGAGGTGGCTGCAGTTGACAAGCCTAAGTTACATCTCTGGGAAACTGGGATCATAAGAATAACCAGGCATCCACAGGTATAAATCCCCATTAACATCATAATGGAAAATGTCTGCAGAACATATGATATGTATGACATTGTGATGAATTCGGGAATCATTGTGATTTTGGTGACCTTGGGTAGTTGGACCAACAAATAAAAATTGCAACAATTAAATATGTTTATAATGCAAGTGTCTAAAGCATAGGCTAATATAGTTGGAACGATAATAAGCACAGACAACCTTCAAGATGTTCCCCGCCAGAATAGTCCTGAGAAATCCCATTTCTGACATCATGACATGTAGTCATGAAAAACTGAAAAAATATCATCTCATTTGATGCCTGGAGAAATTCTTAATAATTTTCAGCACTCTAAACTATGTGGAATCTGTGCACTTTGGGTAAACCTCCCCCATCCTCCCAATGGAATCATTTTCACACACACTATTTCTTGCACTTGGCACACCTTCTCTGAATGAAGATTTGTTTTGCTGTTAAGATGGTTGGGCAGGTTATCTGGTGTCTTGCTCATACAGTTTGGATTGGAAATTCTGTGACTGTTGCAGCTTCTGTTGGCTTAATTGCACATCATCTATTTGGTGTTTGGAATGGTGACAGGCGACTAGCTATAAGATATGGTAAGGATTTTGATATCGTTAAAGACCGAACAAGTATAGTCCCATTTGCAGCAATCCTTGATGGCCGGCAAAGGTTACCTAAAGATTTCTACAAGGAGTTTATCCGGCTGCCATACTTGACAGTCACTGCAATAACATTAGGAGCTTACTTTGCACATCCCCTTATGCAGGCAGTTAGTTTTAAGCTTCACTGGTAGGTATAACGCATTGTGTCTTTTTCAGTAATATATGATGTTTAGAAGCTAAAAGCTTATGTTATACTCTGTACGTATGCACCTAGAGATGAATACAGATCAACAAAGAAAAGTCAAAGAAATTCATGGAAACTTTGATCATGACTCTGCACATTTTAAATCTGACCTCTTTGATTTCTGTGATCCAGAAACAGTGAATAATTACATCAAAGGCACTTTTTGAAGTGCAAACTCTACGATTCCTATGTCATGTCACATTCTTTCTTTCTAAGCATCAAATGGCAGTGTTTGCTAGTTGTGCTCCTGTAATATTTCCCTATCCACTTATCATACTAGATCTAAAAATTTTCACAAAAAAACAAGTTTCCTAGACCAGTTAAAGATCATAGGGTTTATTTGAATCTTCTGACATGCTAATTTAGCAAGACTTCATCCTCAACATGGCATGTGTAAGTATCTGACTCAATCTAAAAGCTAGCATAACATAGAAGAAAGAAAGAACATGTCAAGTTTCAATTATTACTTCAAGATATAAATTTTTAGTCATTCAATTTGAAGATTAGATTTGCTGCATTCGGATAGCAGTGTTGTGACGCAGGAGCTTTGTTAGTAGTATTATGATGTGTTGCTTTGTTGTTTAGTACTGTTGCTTTCTGTGAGTTATGTT
>JASKGM010000007.1:8700930-8711135 GCA_034509205.1 Ceratonia siliqua
TCTCTCAAACATAAAGGACAAAAAAATATACTTTGGCCTTTTATTATTATTATATATAGACAAAAAATCATTGAAAAATAGAAATAAAAAATAATAACAAAATAAAATTTTGATACATCTTTTTTTATGATTAAATCTTACCTTTGAGATTAGTCGCAAGATCATTGGAGTTAGAAGTTCATTATATTATCATTTTAATTCACATTTGATTTGACATTCCCTCCCTAATCCCTATATTATTGAATTGGATAATAATTATGATAATAGTATCAAAAGTTCCCCGTATGACCAAATTTTTTATTTATCATTTCGTTTCCAAATAAAGATTTCAATTTAGACTCAAATTAAATCACATATAAAATTATACATTTATGAAAAAAATAAAAGCTTTAGGTTTTATTAACTTAAACCTATAATTATCTCTCTAGTATCTATTATGATAAGCACCTCCTGATCCCAAGCATAGCCCAGGGGTCCACTTTTGTGATTCAGGAAGATAATACCTCTGATTCAAGAAACCATAAAAGATGGCGTCGACAGCAGGGTTCGAACCTGCGCGGGCGAAGCCCAACAGATTTCAAGTCTGTCTCCTTAACCACTCGGACATATCGACATTGTTAATGACATGTGGCGTACAATAGATTTTATAGCTGTACTTCTAGCCGTTGCGTTCCTCGTACGATGTCTGAGCTCCCCAAATGCTTTGAGAACCAACGTCTTTCTTAAGGAACTTGCACAACAATTCGTAAGGTATCCTGTCTAGTATTCTTGCACACTTTGTTTCCAATGAATGAAGGTAGAGGAAATTATTTCTTTATTTAAAAAAAAATTCATTTAAACTTCATCTAAATAATTTTTTCCAAAAAAATAAAGTGGAAATTAAAATACCTGCAATTAACTGCCTTAAATAACCACCTTAATATAAATTAATTATGAATATATATAATTAAATTTTTATTTTCATTTTTATGACATTCAAATAAGAGAAAACAAAAAGTATGAATTGAGTTGATCATAGCGAGCAAGCCATGACATGAAGATAAGTTTAAAAGCGCTTCATTCATTAATCATTACTGTTTGCAAGATGGTGTATATTATTTTATGATAATTTATTAAAACAGTATGAAAATGAAACAAGAAATAAGAAATATACACAATAATGATTGGTGTATGTATATTATGTCCCCAAACTTGTGGCTGGTCAAATTATGGTACAGTGTGGGTTAAGAAGGGGGGTCCTGGAAATGAAAATGTACAAATCGACCCAAAAAAAATCATGGATTACTCAAAATATTTATACAAAAGGATGGGAATTCCGGGTGTGTTAGGAAACAGGAAGAAAAGGAAGGGAAGGTGTTGTGAGTACTCGTGAGTCATGATTCTGAATCACGGTCTTTATTGCAAGTCATATACAAGGTGCAGTTCCTTCCGCCTCTTTGTCGCCCAGAAGCTAATTAAATCTCTTTGTGATACACACATCAGTACTCAGAGAACAGTGAGATCCCCCAAAGCACTGTAAGATTTATTATTACACGCACAAGATGTGAGAGTATTGTATTATACCCCCGAGTGAGTCCTCAGATCTCCCTCTGCCAGTTTACATGCAAGAATCAACAGGTTTCCATGCCACAACAACCAATTCAAACTCTATCCAACCAATCAAACTTGGCTCCTATGTACACTCCCTGCCACAAAAACAAAATTTTTAACCAATCATCTTCAAGCACATCAAAAAGTCAATGAAACAGGTGATAAAAGGTAGAATGACCCACTTCCGCACTACAGGATTTTCACATTCAACAAACACTTCTTCCCCTTCTTTCTGTTAGATTACATTCTTCAGTCTCAATGGAAAACCATCAAACTTTTAAAGTGGAGGAGAACTTCATAGTCATATGGTAAACGAAGAACTTACTCTCAGTAGACTTCCGAACCTATTTATGCACTTGCAAGTGTCCTGCAGAACAGACAGTGATGCCTCCGACATCATGAATTCTCTGGCTTACATCAGCACTGTATTATCTTATCAAGATGATTGGAAAAACCGCGAGACTTCCCGATAAAGCTGTTCAGCTTCAAATGGTTTTGAAACATATCCATCCATTCCACACCTTAGGCACTCCTCATGTGTAGCCTGGATCACGTCTGCAGTCATGGCCAAAATGGGTACATGCCAGTTTGAAATATTCTCCAAGGCTTCCATGAGCACTTCTCCTTTGTTCATTCGGTGTTCCATCTCCCGTATTCTCCAAGTAGCTTCAAACCTGTTGGAACCAGGTTTATATTAGCAACTAGTGTGTTAATACTTCACTACATTGTAGTAATTATATTATTAGTAGTAACAGTTATATAAACCAATGGTGGTATGCCATGTGTCACGAAGTTGAGTCCAAAGAATTCAAATTTTTTAATTAGGCACAGCCTTTTGAATAAAAATACAATATCCTAAAGTATTCAAAAAGCTTCTATTCGACCTAAACTGTCCTGCAAGAAACTTTCAATTATTGTGTTAGATTAATAAAAAAATTGTGTCTAGAAGAAAGCACTGCTGGTGCATACCCATCCATTTCTGGCATTTGAATATCCATGAAACATGCATCAAACTGATGGGGTGGCTCCAGGGCAGAGATGGCATCTTTTCCACTGTTAACACAAACCACATCAGCTCCGTACTTTTTTAAAGCGCCAGCTGCTACTGTGCGGTTCACACTATTGTCATCTACAATGAGAATTTTTCTTCCAAGCAGAAGATGGCGGAGAGACAAACTTGGGAGCTCCCCATTTCGAGGATTCCCTTTGTTCCCAACACCCATGGCTCGCTGTAGTGAGGCAGCAAGCATACTTGCTCTCAGAGGTTTCGTGATGACAGTTGGATTATGAACACCAGATGTTACGGAACTTGTTTTGGAAGAACTACTAGAATTAGCAAGAATGAACAGCTTTGGAGGAACCCCACGATCAATTTTCCTTGTGTTTTTGATGAAGTGAGATGAAATGCCTGCATCCCTATCCCAGACTTCTTCTTCAACCAGGATCATATTAATAACTATATTCCCATTGCTTAGGGTAGACAAACCTTGATTTAAATCTGAAACAATTTCAACATGAATTCCAAGCCGTTGAATGTGATATCTAGACACTTTAGCTCGAACAGGTCTAGGGTCTATAACTAATGCATTCATGCCCTGAAATTCTGAGGATGCAAGGTTAGGTTGGTTGCTGATTTGCTGACTTAACTCATTTGAATTGGGGTAACCATTGGTGAAGACAGCTGTAAATGTGAAAGTAGATCCAATCTTGGGTATGCTCACAAATCCAATTTCCCCATTCATAAGGCCAACCAAACACTTGCTAATGCTTAGCCCAATACCTGTTCCTCCATGTTTCCGAGAGATGGATGGACCTACCTGCATGAATGGAGTGAAGATGCGAGATTGGGCTTCTAGAGGAATACCTTCGCCCGTATCCTCAACAGATACAATAAGGGTAATGCGATCAGAGGAGGAAGATGTGAAAGAACCAAGAGGTCCCTCTTGACTGATAGTATTGAATCTTTTCCAACTTTGTTGCCTATCAGCAACGGCAAAGCCACTCAAGGTATTCTTTGATGTTGCAACTTCTATTGAGTTAACCACCTCCTCAATAAGATGGACAGTGACAAATATGTGTCCTTTGTCCGTGAACTGAAAAATAATTACAAAATCAGATTCCATGATATTTGTTTAAAAAAAAATACTTTTCTTTTAGCTCTTTGGATAATTATTCTTGTCTGCAACACTGAGAAATTTGTTCATTATTAAAAATATTCCATGACACTATATTGATTTCAGCATGATATAAGGTTTTAAATGCATTTGAATTCATCCAATTCATCCCCACTTCTGATGAAGAGGACACAAACTTTCAAACAAAATACAGCAGTAGGGTAACGGTAACTTTACATTGTAAAGTAAAATTAATTTTGCTGACTTGAAATTTAGTCTGCAAAATAAGTGGGAAGATGTTTGCTAGAATTCCATGATACACTTTTCCTTTCTCTTTACAGACTTACTTTTTTTTGACCCGTGTAGACTTACCTTAATTGAGTTACCCATGAGATTTGTAATTATTTGCCGAAACCTTCCTGGATCACCTACTAGCAGTTCAGGAACCTGATCCGAGATATAAACTGCCAACTGTGCTTCCCCGTGAAATCAATCAGGAAAAGCCAATTACCATTAGACAATGCACATTTGGAAAATTTCATCATGATGAAAGTTCGACAAGAAAGACATGTTACCTCTACTCCTTTTTGTTGAGATTTCTCAGAAAATAGTGACAACACATCATCCAAAACTGCCCGTAAGTCAAACAGTACTGCCTCAAGCTCTAGCTTACCAGATTCAATCTTTGCCTGGTCCAAAACCTCGTTTATAAGTGACACTAGAGCTTTTCCACTACCCTGTGCTGTTCTGACATATTCCTGCTGGGTTACATCTAGATCTGTGTCCATAAGCATATGCAACATTCCTGAAAGTCCAATTTTAGAGCAAGGTCATAACAGAAGAAGCTTTTATTTGTGCACTGTGTGTGTGTGTATAACATTGGGTACTGTATACTGAAAGAAGGCTAAAGAAGAGTTTTCAACTCACCTAGAACACCATTCATTGGTGTTCTGATCTCATGGGAAACAGTAGCCAGGAACTGCAGTAATGATATTAAATTAAGCCCACATGAACAGTACAAGTTAAGCCTACACAAGTTGTTACAAAGCAACTAGAAAGATCACATGCCTGGGATTTTGCAACATCAGCTGCCTCAGCTCGTTTTTTAAGCTCCATCATCTCACGGTAATCATCCTCTACTTTAGCAATTCGATTCACAGTAGCATGGAAAATATGCCCTACAAGGAGTGCAATAACAAGTATGCCAATTGAAGTAGTTATTGCCAACCATGGCCACGGAGGTTTCTGTTTGAACCTGTGTCATCATCAAACTTGAATTTCAAACATAGTTCAAGTCTTTTAACGACTTCCACATTTCAATCATTGTTACAAATTAATAAATGAAGCTAGAGACAAGGATCAGGGAAGAGAGAGAGAGAGAGAGAGAGAATCCAAACATAAAAGCACTCGACTGGGTAGTGCTAACAGTAAAATCTCATGAGATATGAAAAGCTGACATATCATCTGACATTGAAAAACATCGTTGCAGATAGCATATATTATACTTATTTGAGGTGACAATGTTATGCTAAAAAACAAGCGGAGTGTTAAGAAAGACAGACACCACAGACTCCTTATGCAGCATTTTTGTTACCTGCAGTGCATCTCATGCTTCCTAAAAGGATCTCCAAAGTTCAGGGAGCTGACATGATGGAACCCATCATCTGATACACTTGAACCATACATGGCAATTGGGTGGGTACGATTAGTAGTATCATACACATTAACGATTACAGTTTGCTTGCTAGCAAGTTGTTGAAGTAATTTCTCCACCAATGACTCAATATCAAAGACACCACCAAGATACCTGCATAGCAGTAGTAAAACATTAAAGGGCTCCTTTGACCTCTCTAACATTAATTGTGTCCGCGAATTTTTTTTCCCTGAATTTGAATGCAGTGTTAAGTCGCCTAATAGATTACTTCATAACTTTAATTACCTCAGGAAATGAGATAAATTATGTGAATGATAAAAAAAAATTAACAATGTCAGATCCCAACAAATTCAAAAATTCATACACACCCATCAGTTGCTTGAATCCTTTCATTTGGGGTTGCATTTGACGGAAGATCTGTCTTATAGACAGCAAATGTCAGGATAACTCCTAGACGATTTGATTTGAGCAGCCTGAAAGGAGCAGTTAAAACTCCTTTCCCTAATTCTCTTGCACGCAACACATTTTCACGATCTTCCTATTGATGAACAAGTAAATCAGTCATAATTCAAAAATGTAGTTGCCATAGATGTAATTGAACAAAAGCATATCAAACACGAACAATCAGCACCAATTGAGCTTTGTTATATCTACAGAATCAGAGATTATTCATGTGTATTATTCTCAAATAGAAGTGTGGTCCCATGTGAAAATGGATATGGTCATGTTAGCACATAATATGACCGCTCAGGTTAGCACATAATATGACCGCTCAGGTTAGTAAAATCTTGGTTTTACATTCACTTTTAGACGGCCACGATAAATATTTTATTTTGTTTACATGTAATCGAGATAAATAAGCACCGTAGCCGTCCAAAAATGAATAGACAGTCACGATACTAACATGACAGGATCCGATCCCATGGAGACAGTAAGAAGAGAAAGAGAGGGTGTACACCAACTAACTGAGGGTGTTGAATAGTTTTCCTTCAAAAGGACCTTCCCAAAAGGCAATGAATGACCAAACAAAAAAATCTATTATTGGGTGACAATTTTATAATTAACTTCAAATGGTTTAATTATTAGTGAGTAGTGACATGTACCAAATACAAATTGCACCCAATAAAGTTAATGTCTTACAATTAATATTACAAGAGATATAAGAGAAACCCACCTTTCCGGAAAGCACGTCAACAGAAATCACATGTGAAATTGTATCCTGTGCAAAGATGACAGGAGCATATTCTTCCTGAACGGGGGATGGCTCCAATGCCTCTGGTGCATAGTCATCTTTATGAACCGGGTTCTGCTCCAGGGTATCCATCCTCTTAATAGTCCAGCCTTGTTGCTTCTCAAATTGTTCCCTTTCAGAATGGAGCACCCTTACAGCATATGCAACACCACTTGTAAGGGGCCTCTCAAAAGCAGTCCGTTCTGTGTACCTGGCAAAAGTTCTCTGTGGGTATTACAAGTTAGATCGATTTGTTGACAAGCCACTAATGATCGCACGTTAAAAAATACCGGATCTTGTTCCAGCTTAAACTCAATTGACCTTATTAGGTCTAACATTAAGGCCCCAAAGATTCACCAAAAGAAATAGAAATTTGACATTGCAAAATATAAAAGACAATGAAATAACCCGGTGTTTATCCAAATTAAGGAATTCTGATGGGCTTATGCCACAATCTTGGGCTTCTTACCAAAAACGAGAAGAGTAAAAGGTGAACTAACTGCAATTAATAACTTTTAATGAGGAATTACGTCCTTAGTTGCCAGATTGTAAATTGAGATCTAGTACCTGATCGATGGCAGAGGGGCTCTTGGCATGGTGGAAGGTTGAGATCAGAATTGACATGGCTTGGATATGGTTCATACTAACATTAAACTGATCCTGAAGCATCCTAGCCCTCTCATCGCACATACTTGCCAGAGTCTCTTTCCTCTTCTCAGTGGCTTGTAAGGTCATGTAGCAGAGGATCCACAAAGATACCATGGTCCAACCCAGTACCCATGTCAGCAAAAGCTTTCTCCACAGCGTTCGTTTAACTTTCTTAGACCCAATATACTGGTAGTAGTGTTGGTGGATTTTACAACTATTCCCTGAGATCTTCTCCCACCATTTGAGCCACATCTTCCCACCATCACCAAGAAAACTAACCTTGGTGTCCATAATTCCACCGTTAGTAAACCAGTTCATGTAAATGACAGACACAATCCAGCAACACAGCACCAAAAGTAGATGCCCCAACTTTAGACCAAACCCAACTACATGGAGCAAACTCATCCACAACAGTAACCAACACAAGTTAACAAGAAACAGTTCCAGGAGGTAGTGGATCTGACTTCTAGTTAATTCCAGGTAGGCTAGTGAGAGAACCACTGTCAAATCCGCGGAATCTCCCGAGTTAAAACCTAGTAACCAGAATTCTGGACTGATGAGAGGTGGAAATCAAAGAAATGAGGAAAAACAAAGCCAAACACCTCACAATCCCTGAAAACAAGTAGGTTTCAGGGGGGGAAATAAAGACGTGACCTTGATAAGATGCTGTCTTATCCACCGGAATAGCCTCAAATTGAGAATGCGGGAATACAGAAATTTGAGGCAGATAAGAAACTCAAATACCCTTCAAAGAATCAAAGAATCACAAGATTCTGAGTTTCTAATTCTAACAGAAATTTGATGTTATCCTGTCAGCTACCAACCAAAACAAAAAGAGGCCAGAACTAACCCATAAATATTCGATTTTAGTTATCAAATCTGAAATTATCATCAGCAAACAAAGAAATCTAGCTTCCTTAAATTGCTAAAACCAAGAGAAGCTTGTGGGTGTTAGAGGTTTGACTCCCCAGTAAGAAGAAACCCAGTAAAGATTTATGCGAAGTGACACTATAAGGATTAAAGAGAAGTGAAGAATGGATGTGGAGGAAAAATGAAGCTAGAAAGAACGAATTCATGAACATTGAGAAAGGCGAGTCTGCTAAAGAAATATGGGAAGAGTAGGGTGGTAAAAATGTTTTCTGGCATAGCCCATTATCTCTATACAAACTATCCACTCAAAAAATAATGAGAAATGATAGAGTAATAAGTAATATTTTAAGAAATGATCATTGATATAAAAATAAAAAACGATAAGATAGAGGGGCAGAAAAGGCATAGTCCCACTCAGCAGAAATCACTGCTTTTCTCAACTTTCCTTTGTGTGCACATCCTTATCCGTCCATGCCAGTAGACAACTCCTACACGCTAAGTCGTTAACCCGATGTGTTTGTATGGCTGTACTTTCTTTTGACAAAAGTACCCTTGCATGAAAGCAAATTTTCAGGAATAAACGTCCACTTCTCTGCGGAATGGCATTAGATACCCCGCACTTTTTCAATATTGCCATGGGAGGACCAAGAGTCAAAAGAGTAGGTAAAGAGATCGAGCACCCATGATTGTAACCTCTCAAGGTGTTATTATCTTTTTCTTTTTTCTTTGTTTTGTCCCTGGAATCTAAGCATTGCTTAGTTACTTACAGCTAGCCTTCCTCATCCATCTTTTCTGTGAGTTCACCCACATATTTGTAATGCCGAAACTGTTTAGGAGTTAATTGGTTCTAAGTATTAAACTGAATATAGAAAGACTGGAACTTGTTGCTTTATAATCTTTCGCCAGTAACAAAGTTAAAAAATGCATGCTTGCTGAAGGTAAAATGTCAATTCTCACCCATGAGAAAATAAGCTGTCATAGTATAAAAATACTTGTAAGTTGTAACCGAGGAGGAGTGAGAGGTTGGGGGTTTCTAACTTTTTTTATGATGTGTATACCTCGTAGGAGGCAACAAGAAGCAAAAGGTTGGACAAGGAATTTGGCATGTGGGTGTAAATTGAGAGGAGGGTTAGGGCGAAGATTGTCATTGAAGAAGGAGGTTAGGGAGCTAAAGTGGTTGGTCAGCATCTAAGTTAGAAAATGGTAATTTGGGGAAAAGGCAGTGGCAAGGATAGAGGGCACTTTAATCAAGGGCTGTCACGAAGTGATTAGGCCATCACTACCCACTTCTTTTTGGTGTGCTCTCGGGTGGGGAGCTCTTCCTGAAAGCGACGTCCCACGTCAGCTCAGGGTTCTGTATTTCTGCCAATCACATCGTCCAACGTGTAATGCGCATAATGGTTTTTTTTGGCGATGTGTCTCGTATGCTTCCAGGAACTCTCTTTCCTACGAGTACAAAGAGGCTGTTTCTGCTCCATTTGGATATGCTTCATACTAACATAGTAACATTACATTACAATATTACATACATCAAGTGCTCCTGTTCCTGCATTCCATGGCTTCCCATGATTCGTCGAGACTTCCAAAATTTTGGGATTATCTCATCTTTTCCTAAAGTTCAGGCGAGTCCATTTGTGTCCCAACCTAGAAAACTAATACTTTTTTCATTCATATCAGTACCGTATTCTATAATATTATTAAGATTAGAAACACAAATACAAATATATTTACAAAATATATAGGGAATGTAATTATTTAGACATGATTATAGCTAAATAAAATTATCCATAGCAATTGGATAAAGATATAAAAAGGGGAGAAGAGTCCAGTTACACAAAACAAAACCCAACAAACACACCTACTCCTAAGAAAAAACACCGGAAATGAGTTTATTGTTGGGGTTCCCACAACATTAAAATAACTCGATTTGTGATAAAGGGTGCATGGTTCATAATCCAATTAATTTGGCATGTGTTTTTTAGATTAATTAATGGAATACATTGTGAATTCATTCTATGTAGTTATTAAAGCATGGATCCCTATGATTGAGGACCGGATGGATGAAAATGCCTCCTCCTCCATTAGCTTTTAAATTATT
>JASKGM010000007.1:8716712-8728377 GCA_034509205.1 Ceratonia siliqua
CCCCCCCCCCCCCCCCCCCCCCCCCCCCCCCCCCCCAAAGGCCCCCAAATTACTTAAGAGAAAGGAAAGAAACAGGTGGTCGAACAAGGATGAGTAAATTAAGAGCAAACTGGATAAGGAAACACAACCACATCATTTTTTGTTTTTACTGTACTATGTATATTAAAATGATCATAACCATCGTACAAGTAACTTAGACATGACATTATAAATATGTCAAATTCATGGTGTAGAGATGAAGGTTTAAAACAAGTGATGAATTGACCAAGTCCAGGTTGGGTTGGGCATACTGTGAATGGAACTATACCTGTACAGCTCTGATGGGGTCTTCATTAAAAAAATATCAGGAAAAACAATGAGGGCAACTTTCCATCTACCAAGTTCCCACTGAGAGTCTTGTCATTGACCAAACAAGCATCCAACTGCAGTGAAATTCCTAAACAAGTAAAAAGGGTGAGCTTATTCGCCTTGAAAAATTATATTTGTTGGCTGGCTTCCAGATAGGACAAAGTATATTGGACAATAGCACCATTATTGAGGGGTCACATATTGGTGCAAACTGGCTCCAGATGTTGATGTTTGAAACCAGGGAATAATTAACCTCTTTCTCTTTCTGATTATTATTATTATTAAACAAATAATAAAAGATGCATCAAGTATTAGGCCTAAAACAATTACGAATGTTGTGACAAGCGTTGATCAAGACTTTCAAAAACACCTAATTGCCTTGCGTGCGACCTCTAAAATTTTGTCACGGCACGGAATCGAAAGTGGGAGGACGTCTCTCTTGTCTTCTTTTCTCTTCTCTGGGTGTCCCAATCTCAATAACCTTAGTTTAATTGTTATGTTCACCAACTCCCTTCTTTCACATCTATCATACTTCTTTCGTTTCAAATATATGTTGTTTTAAGATCTTTATTTTATTTTAAATTATTTATTATTTTATATTATCAGTAAAATATTAATTATTATTTTTTTAATATTATATTTATTTATTATTATTTTTAAAAATAATAATAACAATAATTTAAATTGACTTTAATAAAAATAATGTAGTTAAATATAATAATTTTTTATTATAATTAAGACTATTTAATAACTTTTTTAAATGATAATAATTTAAAACAGAATAAATATTTTTTAGTTTTAAGTTTCAACATCAAGTTAGGGTATTGGAGTGTTGGTAAAGGCTGATGTAAATCCCAAGCAATCACATTTAACTCATTTTGACAAACTAATCAATGTTGTGGCAACTGATTTTCAGCTTTGGAAATCATTCTATCAATTAAGGGGGTTGTATTTGGGGCTGCACAATATTTTGCAGCACTCAAATATCATGTTCTTTTATAATTTTTTGTCTTAATTTTTTTCTAATTGTTAACATTAATTAATTATTATTTAGATCATATAATTTTTTAAAATATTTTTGAATATTTTTAAAATATTTTTATATTTTTTTTGTACTAAGTATAAAAATTTTAAAAAAATATAAAAATATTTTAAAAAATTTGTAAAAAAATATATGAAAACTAAGCTGTAGCGGTAGCTTAAATTTCTCCATCAATTAAATGATTCTTCATCAAATATTTGAATTAATACCAAAAAAAGAAACCCGCTTGACTGTTAGTTTGTTGTGGCAGTAGAAGGAGACTAGCCTTTCCAGGACCAGCCCTGAATGGGTCCTAAAATGCAATCCTTTTGTCTCTTTTTTCTGACTCATTGGTGCATTGTATCAGTGTTCGGTGTCTCTCTTTTGGATTTGGTGGTGGTAGTAGCCTGCTAGGAAAAACAAGCTTCCCTTGTATACATATGTTTTTATTTCAAGTGCTTATTCAACCATACAGCTTAATTAATAATTATATGATATGTGGTTAAATTTATTTTATTTAAATTTGCACAACATACGGTACTTAGATTTTAAGATTGGGAGTCATTAATTTCTACAGTTTTAATGCTAAAAAATGGGGTAAATTCAGTCTGTTTGTGTGTTCTGGGCCATAACAAGTGTCCCACATTGTAGCTTGAGCTTTATCCCGCTGTCTCCGAGATTTGTTTTCTTTCACAATGGTTCACTTCCTAGTTCCTACATAATTACTGTTATTTTGTTTCCTTATCAGTAAATGCACGTGACATTCACACATGACATGACACAAGTCCCCTTGGACTTTGTAGCTTCCCCCATTCCCTTGAGTGGTAGCTAGTGACCCAATAAATTCTCGGCTACAGTTTGATTCCATTATCAATCCTCGTCCTTTATTGAAGCTCCCACTCAAGAGTTGAATTTTAACCCTTCGCTGTCCCTCCTTTTCTTTCATCCTCTGCTTGCTTATGGAAATTTGCTCTGTGGTTCAAATGCCTGAAATGGAATATCCTAATGGAGGTTATCAGCCATTAGAATATAGGCTTTGGCAAAGTTACAACACCCATCCGTGTGAGCCGATGTAGCAGTACAGCCTCACACAAAAATTGGAGGGTCTTAATGCTTCTTATATGTGATTGTCTTGCTTAGTATGGTAATTTAGTAAAATCCTAAAATATAATGTAGAAGTGAGGCGGAGTCAAGTTTTATTTGCAAAATTAAGTTAATATCAAACTGCCCCTAAAGATGTCATTCCTTGAAATTTTAATATGTAAAATTCTTTGTGTTACTTCAAAAATTTTGGTATTGAAAAATCATTTTTAATATAAAATTATGCTAATAATATAGAATATATACTACGGCAATAATAACGTATCGAAATATTTTTAGATAACGGATCTTATAGTACCAGGCTTCAGTAAAAGAGGCCCATATTGAACTAGGACCGTGATCTAGAAGGCCCAAAACTCTTTCATTCTTATCCCATTATTTCCCACTGCTTTGACCAAAGAACAAATTTTGTATTGGCCACTTGGCCAGTGCCGGTGCCAGTGCCGTGCACCTGCCGAATAATATCTCGTCTCTTGTTAGTTGTTACCCATTAAACCAACCCACAAAGCCAAAAAATTACTCATGTAACTGATTGTACCTACCCAATAGTTTAACGACGCGTATGCAAGATTACCTGATTTGGTCCAATCGCGAAGGAGTCGTGACGCTGTGCTCGGAGATCCCATCATTTCATTTTAATTATATATTTTGAAAAATTTTAACCCCAATGGTCTATATTTGAAAGGGAACGGGGAAATTGGAAGGTAGAAAACGTTGTTTACCCGGACAGGCTACCAGAAAAGGGAGGAGGGGAGAAGGCACTGCCGGAAGGAACTACCTTTTCTCATTCTCCAGCGATCTCGTTGTTCCAGCCTTTTCCGGTCATCGGATATCCCGCAACCATGGTACTTATTTGTCCTTTCCCTTATTTTTTCCCCTTTTATGTGATTTCTTCAATTCTCTTATTTTGATGCTGTACTATTTCCTTGATCTGCTAAGGTACCTGCAGATCCTATCTATATTTGATCCTTTAGGCCTTGTTTACGATTTTCTGATTTTTGATTAAACGAAATCTAGCAATTATTTATTGGTTTTTTTTCTTGAATGTCATTGTCAATGACGCTCATCATCACAAACGCAAACCTTTTGTTCCGTTGCATCAATTGAGCTTAGGGATCTTATCTGGCTTTGTATCAAATAGCTGCATAAATAAGAGCCTAAAATTTAAAGATTGTGTCCTAGTATGCATCTAAACGGGCGATCACAGTATTTTCCTTTATATTATGTCAATTTTGGCTTGTGGATTTTTGTTATGATGGAATGTCACTGCAAGGGTCAAGATTGTTGTGGGTCATTTGAATTTTAATTCATTTTTCAATTTCGAATAAAATTGTGTGATCTGCTGTTTGTGTAGACGACATCAAAGCGCCTTGCAGTTAGGAAGGTGGAGAAGTTTGAGAAAAACATTACAAAAAGAGGAGCTGTGCCAGAAACAACCGCTAAAAAAGGAAAAGATTATCCTGTTGGGCCATTACTTCTCGGTTTCTTCGTATTTGTTGTCATTGGATCATGTAAGACTATGAATTTTGTGTCGGTGATGTTTGTCTTTAATTCTTATGGCATAGGTTATTCGTATATACACAATATATTACTTCTTTGGTTTATTTATAATATGTCTTGCATTCCATAAGACATTGGTTAATAACTACAAATTTAATGTGGCTTGTTAGAACTGTTGTTTGTTAATTACCTCTGAATAATTTCTTATTTCAAGAACGTGTCTTTACATTCACGCTCCCTGTCTGAAACCAAAAGCATTTGGATTGCAATTAGTGTTGTTGAATCAGAAGTGGGACCAGGATATGTTGATTGATCTTTTTCTATGAACTTTATTGGACCTTTCTAATTTTACTGATCATATTTGTTTCGTTTCCTGCAACAGCTCTCTTTCAGATAATCAGGACAGCAACGAGTGGAGGCATGGCGTAATTGGAGCTTTTTTTTTTTGTGTGTGTTTTGGATTGTGTCATCTTCTCTTTGTTAATGTAGAAAATGCGCAATACGTGTACTTGGTACTAGACAAGTGGCTGTTCATGTTTTGAGGAATTCAAAGGATTTATAATAAAAGATAACCGCTACCGTGTTATTCTCTAATATATAGAAGCAGAATGTGACCTGGTTCACATACATCAGGATTCAGGAGTTGAGGTTTTAGAAATTAGGCATTGTAGCGCATCCACTAATAAAATGGTTTTGAAAACCCACTTTTGACTTGCCGCCTGCCGACAGGGATGGGATTTTGATGGTTTGGATTGGATAACTTAGCTTTGTTTGGAAGAGGGGAAGACTATGGAAAAGGGATGAGAGTTTGGAGCAAGTATACGAATTTGAAAAAAAAAAAAAAATTAAAACATGATATCTTAGGGTTTACTAACATTATAGAAAGGAGAATAGTAGTGGAGGCAAGGGTTACATGAGTTGCATAAATTTACCCGTATCGAACTTAAAATGCAAAGCAGCTAACAGTAGAGGTTAAGTCCCAAAATAGTTTTAGGTATTCTCAGAACGTACTGGAACGTTGAAAGATTTTTTTTTTCTTTATCATTTGATGCGGGGAATAAATTACTTAAATTTTTTTTATATAATCAACTCACGTGAGCCAAATAAAAAAGGAGAGTACCTAACCGCTGGTAACTGCTTGAGGCACCAAAATTAAATCCTAGCTTCCCAGTGCTTGTGATCTGGCGATGACTACCACCGAAACGTACATTTTGCAGACGAGAGTCTGAACCAACATAGCCTAGAAGGGAGAGGTATAGGACCAGTTCCTAGGACTCTTGATATGTCAACCCTCGGCCCACGCAGCCTCACTGCCTCAGTTTTGATTTTAAACTAGATTCCATATATCTCTAATTTCCTGTTAAACCAGTTTGGTTCATGGCTAGTAGATCTCAGTCTACCTGAGCTTGAAGTCTCGTTCCCCAATCATACTCTCTGGGTCAGATTGGTTCTTAATGACCGACACATAACAGCAAAGGTAAGTGCTTTTCTATTCGAATCCACATTATGTTGTTCGTGACTCGATACGAAATTTGGATCTTACTGCTTGAAAACAAAATGATACTCGTACATGCAGCAGTTAATGAACCCTATCCACAAGCAATGTAATTACACTGAAAGTTGTAACAAGTAGAATGCATCACCTTTTTTTTTTCCATCCAGAAAAATAGACCTTCCCAAAATAATGACCCTCCAAAACTAAGGGATAAACTAATCGCTAGCCGTGCCAAAAACCAAAGCATTCAGATTACATGATTCAAAGCATGAGGAAATACGAATCCAAAGTACAAACCCATTTGTTTTCGTCTACTTTGTTAAACCACAATGAAAATGGGGATTAAATACATCAGCACAAAAGCCCTGTAAACTGTAAAGGGCCACGTGATGGAGGGATAAACCCTAAGGCCATTGCTGTCACAGATACAGACTAAATCAAGCCATTGCAGTCAGGCTTGGACGAAATGCAGTCCCACATGCTATCCATTGCCGTTTTCTCCCTCGTGGCACTACACACCCAGGAACCTTGAACCATTCTCCGCTTGCTATATTGTAAGTACCCAACCGATTCATTTGTTTAGATCTCAAGGACAACATGAGCAAGCCTTTGTTTCCTAGGCAAGTCATTCTAACTTGCTTCCCATAAAAGTCCAAGCTCCACGTGTTTGGCATTCTGTCAACCTCCTTCCACAAGAGCGTCATTTTCTGCAGCTCCCATATGCATACACATGTGGCTGCATTCTTTGTCAGCAAGCCCACAAGCAAGATCCGTCCATCACACTCGGCCAGTGTGTGGTCAGTCAGATGCACTGGTGCTGGAATTATGTACTGTTTCCAAACGTCAGTTACCATATCATAGGAGACAATCCCTTCTGGATCTGAACGCATGAAATAAAGTTTGCTATCAATTGAAACAGCCTGTGACCTGAAGTTGAGCGATAGTGGCAGCTTAATACCAGTAGGCATGTTTCCAGGACGGATCCAAGAGTTTTTCACCGAGTCATACACTTCATACTCTCCATCACAACCCACCCATAAGATCTTGTAGCCTGCGTCAGTTGAATTCCCATTTAGAGTCATTCCTACTGCCACACGAGACCAGACCTTAACTGACCGCGCTGGCAACTCCTTGAAAGATTGAGTCAGTGGATTACAAACATAGAAGTTTCGATGACCAATGTCAAGAAAGCAAACAAGACCCCCTGCAGAAGCCACTGGTAAAACAATCAACTTTGCAGGGAGTGTTGATATGGTGGGATAATGCCATTTTTTCAAAGAAGGGTCATAAATGGCTCCTGAATTCACGTTTTCATGAGTTATGGTGTAAAACCAGGGATTTGCTGGCGGGACTTGAGCACAATGCTGAAAGAAACTTTGAGAAGTCAGCAAGGAATTCCATCGCTGGCATACAGAGCGGAAGCGGAAAAACGTGGCAATGGGAAGTCGTGCAATGACAGCCTCAAATAAATCTTCAGGAAAATCTTTCCAAATTTGTTGTTCCATAACTTCAGTTGTACAAGACGTACCAGATGATTTGCCCTTGCTCCTATCTTTTCGGGACTTTTTAGTAGGTGGAGGCTTTAAAGGCTCCAGCATCCTGTAACCTCCAGACTTACCAGCTGCCATTACGAGTCCACAGCAATCATCTACGGAGTGACCATCAATATCAAGGAAGCACCATCTGCGAAAAGGATGACCAAACATATTGATATGCTTCCTATAGTAGACTATAAGTAGAACAAGCATGCATATAAAGACCAACATGATTTAAATATAGAGAAGCATAATGACACAAAATTGCAAACATACAGTTAAAAAAGATTATATTCTATCCAAAATGCCAACCGAGGCCACCAAAATTATTGGACAGATACACTTAAAGATTCTATCATATATGTCTTTACTTTCGGAGGTACACATTTCATTAAATAACTTTTTCTTAAATTGATGCAGCATCTATTTCATGAAAAATGTTATGTGAACTTATTTTGGTATGCACTGAATTCATCATATCCTCCTCCTGCAGTTCTTGGTTAAACAATAACAAACACAAAAATTAAACCTTACAGTACAGCAATATCATGGTAGGCAGGATCAAGCCACATACTCAAGGATCAATAAGATTTACAAAAATTATAATGAACATCGAAGCAAACATGTATCTTTAAAATTTCCCAAACAAATTTCCCCTGCAGTCCATATATATATAAATAACTTATCTGGAAGAACACCAAGTCCATTTATTGACTTGTCTACACTTAAAGGCTCATATTGGTCTATCCATCTCCCCTCATACTGGATTTTAACAGAGATACCTTAGGTGCTGAAACTAAACATGACCAAAATAAACTATTCACTGGCAAGATTCTTTTACCATCTTTGTATAAGAGATGCAATTTTATATCACTATATTCAGCAAACTGTGGCCAGGGATTTAGGACATTACAAGTAATTGGTTTATTTACCACCAAAAAAATTGTAGCAAATAATTCCAGTTTTTTTTTTTTTTTTTGAGGTAAATGAACTGTACTGCTCAGGAATCCCATGCTTATTCTCACAAAACAATGCTATTTCTTCTACCATATGGTTTCTCTAATTGTACTTGGGTAAGAGAGTAGATTAAATTAGAAGGAAATGCTACAAGCAATGACCCTCACAATTGTCTCCTTTTCATTAAATCATCCCTGTTTGTGGTGATACGCATCCTCCAATCAAAACTTATTAAAAGGTACCCGTAACAATAGACCTCTAGTACTACTGTGGGAATTATATTAAGTCTGGCTGCTATATCCATAAGAAACTTAAATTTCAAATTATTAGTCTTCCAAAAGAAGCATCATAAAAAAATGCTTCAAATGCGTTAATATATCAGTTACAATGAACAATTGAGTATTTTAATTTTTCACAAATAAACAGGAGGGGTGTGACGGACAGGCTTGAATTTTGAGAATAAATTCATAATTTTTTATTCAATTAAGTCAACTTGACAATATAAGGAATGCAGATGAGGTGCTAAACTGCTTATGTAAAGCATTTCCTTTGTATAAAAAATATGACTCAGGAACTATGCACAAAATCCAGAAAATGCAAATGGCTTTTCATCCAACAGCAACTGCAAGAACACACATACACATACTATGTGTAGATGTTCAACAATATAGATTAGAGATTCTGAGTAAGCAGTAATAAATGGACATGTCTGACTATATCTTCGTAAGGATTGCTTACTGCAAGTTATGACGTGTAACCCATTAAGTCACTGTTCCTAGCTCTTCTAGTGCAACAGCAATTATGTTTTCTACAAAGAGAAGTGAAGGCGATCTCTTAATACCAGGCATCCTTTAGAAAACTAGCATTCGATTATTAAAATTCTTTCATGTATTGAAAAAAGAAAACTGATTAGATTTTTTTTTTTTTCAAAATGTGACTAATATACATGCCATGGCAGCTCTAGAAGAAGTGATCTCCCTTGTATCTTTGTTGGTAATCGAAAATATGGGCCCTGGAATGCAGGACCAGATGATTGTATAATTCTTCTGGCATATCTCCTACATCTTTCTAAATTATACTGCGATAATTTATAATTTGGGGCCTAGTCTTTCACTACCTTTTTCTTATTTATGTGAAATTTTTGCTGCAAACCCAGACTATACTCTAGAATAATGACACTTCCAACAAAGATAAGACAAGGAAGAATAAAAGGAATATCACAATTTTCCTGACCAGGCTGTTAATTTCTTTTTTTAATAAAAAAAAAAGAACAAATAGAGAATGGGGTTATGGAGGAAACAGAAACTACAAGCATCTGATATCACAGTGTAAATAAGAAGTACATAGCAGCCAAGGCAACCAAATAAATTTCATAATTTATGTTCTCATGTCAGCGTGACATACACAGATGATCAACAGAAAATCTTGCATACTCTAGGAAATTTTTGCATTACAGGATATCATTCCAGAAAGCAGGGAATCAGAAGAATAGAGGAAGTCAATTCCCACGGATGGCTATAACACTCTTATCAGGGCTTGGAACTGAATGCTTAAACCAAAAGATTAAGGAAAAAAACTCGAAAATATATACACATATATTTTACAGAACGCAAAGAACCTGACCTGCCTTAAATAACCATCATATTAGTCAATAAAACGGAAACGATTCAGAAACATCAAAGAAAATGAACAGAAAAATTAATAGCAGCCTCACAAAAAAATCCGAAAAAATTCATTTCAAACAATTAATTTTCACAAATATAGAGACACAGCACAGGGAATAGATCCAGAGGAAGAGAGAGAGAGAGAGAGGACCTGCAGCGTTGGTGGAAGAGTAGAGGCTGGGTGTGAAATTGCTGATGAGAAGATAGAAGAATAAAAGAAGGGGAAAGTGAAGAAGAAGAAGGAGGAGGGTGAGAGTGGTAGAGGTCCACGAACTCCTGAAGCTGACCGATGATCTGCCTCAGCATGGCCATCCCTTCCACGCCCCAACCCGATTCTCCTGTGTGTAAAACCCAGTCTCCCCCCTAACCCACCCTCATCCTTCTCTCTCTAATTTCTCTCTCTCACCCACTCTTCTTTTTCCACGTTGGCACCTACATATGGTACAATGGGGTTATGCTCATCCGTACGCCACTTTATCCCCATAATTCCACTTTAGTTGCGGGAATGTCCCTTTTACTAAACTACCCCCTACCCCCTATCCCCAGTCTCTCTCTCTCTATCCTTTTATAGATACATATTAATATTTCAGTTATTTAAATTTAACGTAAACACTGGATCTAATACTAATTGTTCACTCATATTAATTGTCATCATTTTGTTTCCTATTTGCTAAAATTTTGCCTTAACTTATTAAAATCTATTTACTTTTTCTCAACTACAATTATTCAATAAGTATAGAATACAATTTAGTTGTTGCTCCAATGTTTTTGAATTTGATTTATTTTATATAATTTTTTTAAATTGATTGTCTACTTTTATTAATTTCATATTTTCATGCAAAAATATTCCTCTTATCACCGCTAGATTCCATGGAGATGCGAGACGTAAAGAATAGTTTCTCAAGTATTTTCATTCTTCCCGACTCCCGTGGAAATTTAAAAAACAATTATAAATAATAATTTCAACGACTTTAATTGGTTATATCTTTAGAAAACATTAAGAAAAAGAAAATTCCCATCCCATGCATGCATGTATAGAAATTCACTTTCTTAGTCAAAGCAGCATAATAGCTTCTCACAAACATGGTGTATTAAAAAGACTCATTTTTTGTTTATGAGAAAACAAAATTAAACTTGTATTAATATTTTGAATTTTTGAAATGTCTTAAATAATTTAAAACAATGCTTTAAAATTATATTAAAAAAGTAAGAATTCATAAAATATTATTTTAAAAATATGATACATTTAGATGAAAGTATTACAAAATAATTTATTTAAAAAAAAGTGAAATGAAATGATTGATGTTAAAATAATATGTAATTTGTCAATACCTAACTGAAAATTGTGGAAGGTAAATAGTTAGGGAGATTTAGAGGGTGGATGTTGGGAATTGGCGTGTGTGAGGGGGAGAATGGTCAAAGACGGCGTGGCCCGTGGCCCGTGGGGTATCAACGGATGAGATTGCGCATAGTGCGTCTCGTGTGGCTCCTTTTCTTCCACGCACATCGCATCATTGCCCCTCACCGCCTTTCCATTTCTATGATGATTTTGTGATGTTTACGGAAATACCCAAAGCGACTTGATGCCTTTTCCCACTCAATTGTCATAATGCCTTTGTTTGGACGAGAGGGAAAAAAGGTTGGGGGGAACAAGAACAAAAACTAGAGGCTCCAAAGTAAGAGAATCGAACGGCAGGTGGAGGAATATGAAAAGAACCAAAATTAAAAGTATCTTTTTTTTATTTTTCATTTGAAAATTAAACAATAAGTACTAAATTGCATGTTTTAAATTACAATTCTGACCCTAGGTCTTTCTTTGAACCGCCATCCATTTATTACTTTTAAAACTTATTACTACTTTGAGCCCCATATGGTAATAAGATCATAAGTTACAAGATTGTATTATTAAAGAATTCTTTTTTGTACAGCATAATAGTAGGTCATGTATTGTTATATAGAGACAATGTATTTACCTAGTTTTATTTTATCCCATAAAAATATGTATATAGTCCGGACGCAATGAGTAGAGGGTGTTTCTGCTTTC
>JASKGM010000007.1:8733610-8748800 GCA_034509205.1 Ceratonia siliqua
TTCCCCCACCGCGGGGAACAAATTAACAAAAGGTTCTCGAGGGGCGCCTCATAATCGCTCCTCCAAAAGCCGGTGTTTTTGATGAGGACTGAGTCCCTCGTAATAGCGCTATTGTTTATTTGTCCCCGCGTTGGGGGCGGCTAGCTCAAGTGGTACCAGGATCAACCTTTGACCTCTAATGAGCGGGGTTCGATTCCTGGGAACGCCTCCCTCATCGCAGGGAACAAATAAACAAAAGGTTTGGGGGACGCCTCATAAGCTCCTTCCAAAAGCCGGGTGTTTTTGTTGAGGACTGGGTCATCCGCAATCCCGCTATTGTTTATTTGTCCCCGCGATGAGGGCGGCGTCCCCAGGAATCGAACCCCTCCCACAGTGGTGATCGCAAGGGTGATCCTGGTACCACTTGAGCCCCAGTCCTCAACAGAAACTTTTGATACAGTCACCAAAACAACAAGCGATGCCTTCTAACCATTACTGTAGGTCTCTTAAATAGTAAAGCTGATCAAGGAGTCTATCTGTGTGCATGTGTATGAGGTGGGAGGGTAACCAGGTTTTGTACTGTTAATGTGGATGACATTTATTCAGTTTTAGCCCCATAAGCATAAATCAGATATCTTGGAAACAAAGTTTATACATTTCATTCTCTCTGAGCAATCACCAGGCAAGTTTTCATGGATCTTCATAGCTCATATTGGCAACTACAAGAGCATGCTTAAGGTTCTGTTCGCAGCATGAACCACTTTGATCAAAGTCCATCATTATGCAAATGCAAGGTTGTGACTTGTGATTAATCCCTTATTCCTTGTCGGTATTCATTAGATATATGATATCTATTCAAGTATACACCTCAAGCTCCTTACCTCAACTGTGAGGTAAACAAAAATTTGTTGTTTAGTAGCTTAATAAGTTTAGTAGTTTAACTTTGATATTGTTATAATTGTCGGGCACCTGCAATCTTGTGAAACTGCACTTACAATCATCACAGCGGCAAAACTATTCAAATATAAAGTTGCACCAGGCCAGAGATATTTGACATGGGAGGGGTTGGAGCAAGCCAACTAAACCCATGTTATTAGTTAGGTATTACTTGTCATTTATTTTTGACAATAACACAAAAGGGACCAATATTCCCCCTTGGAATGCTATTTTCAGCCCAGCAAACAAAACTGTTATCCACAAATGAACATCACATAGAGTTCAAGAGGGAGTCAAATCATCCAAAAGTCAAATAAAGCAAAAATAGACACATACTTGACTTTACAGCTTGCTTATTGTAGCTTTTATCAGTCCCTTAGACCAATTTTTGAATGGCAATGACACTAAATCCTATTCAATTTTTTTGTCCTTTTTATATTGAACATTGCATTTTCCAACATCCTCTTGTGTGTCAATAAATCTGTTGGGAACCAACCCAGATACGAATGATACAATACTGAACTTTTATAATATTAATGGCAAACTGGAATACAACACAGCTACTAGTCCCACAAACACACACGTTTACTCCTACACAGTCACTACTACAATTACACACAGATAGTGAATTACAGAATAGGATACAACACAGCAATCTACTAGAACACACGATCACAAGATAACTTAGATACACACAAGACACTCTAGTATTCAGAGTATGCTAGCCACTCACCCTAGCATCCAGAGTATGCTAGCCACTCCCCCAAATCCCAATTCAAATATTTGCCTCCCATAACCTTCCCCCCACTCTCTGATAAATAGCACAATTAGGTCTAACTGCTATAACTTCCCCATAACTTCTCCATAACTGTTCCCTCCTTTCTCTTATGCCCTTTTTGCCCCTGGGATCTAACAAAGTCTAAAATGGAAAAACTTTGTAAGTACATAGTGGAAGTTCCAATTACTAGATATGCAGCTTTGGTTCTCCAACCAAAAGAAAAAAATGTCTATGATTTAGATAAAGAATTTGTGTATTGCATATATGATTACAAATATTCACTTGTTTTATCTCATATTTTAGATATGACAGCACAATCTCCTCTTACACTGAACTTTATAGAAGGCATAAGAGAAAACTCATCCTTTACAGATCTCATCTTTGACATAAACTATAAGGTTCATAGTTCACATCCTGTTTAACCAATTCTATTACGCTACTCAATTCAAATAATAATAATAAATTCCTATCCGAAAATAATAATGAGTAAATTATTGTTGTGGTGCCAGATGGCATCTACTGTACTTTTCTTTCTTTTGTGTATCCAAGTTTGACCTCTAAATAACCACACTTTATAAGAGAATAACTACACTTAAAAAAAATACTATCAAGCTCTTATGAAGAGTGATTATTCTCTTCAAAATTAGTTTATAACATAATACCCACAGTTAAAACTAACTTTTTAGTGAAGTAACCACTTTGATATTCACAAATTTTTCTAATAATAGATTTATAATGAAATAACCACTTTTCGAAAATTGATAATCACATTTTTAAGTGTGGTTATTTTTTATAAAGTGTAGTTATTAAAAGGAGAAAAGAGCCCACAATCCAGCAGAGGCACCTATTAAGAAAAAGGTGCCTATTAATTATCTCTAACAAGAATAATAACAATTATAATGCCAATGATTAAAAAAATCAGACCTATTGAATATGTATAAAAAAAAGTTCAATTACCATAACATTTAGAATTGAGTCAATTAACCATGTGTGTACGGTATAAGAAAGCAAAGCTTGTAAAGAAAAGGTTGGCATACAGAAAATGAATATATATGACATCTGGATCATAATATTTATAAATTTATGCATCAATCAATATAATTTTCCTATAAACAAGTCCAAGTTCCAAAATGTTTTGATATATACCTCAGGAATTGGCTGTTGGATTACAGACTCCACAGCAACAACCATGGCTTGCACAAAGTCCTCACCTCCAGTTCCTATAGCAGTAAACCCTCGAACAGTTGGGTATGAATTCACCTATATGGCACATTATACACACAAGTACTGTAACTCTGTCTATCTTTCTGTAGAGAACTTTACCAATTAACATGGCAATAAGACACTAAAGTGTCATAAGATGCATATGTGTCTATCCCTTTAAACAAATACTGAATACTAGAAGCTAATAAATCTAAACAATCCCACGGAAGAAAGTCCGAAATGTAAAGAAGCAATATGTCATACCTTCTGATCCAAAGCCAGCCATTCATTGGTAGAATCATCTGTTACAGTGCCTCCAATAACCATGTTTGTAGTTTGGCCAACCCTCCCTTCTGTCTTGGACACCTCTATAACAAATCAAGAGAAATTTACGCTTCCTTCGATAAAAGCATAAAAATGTTTTGTGCCTTTTATACAAGGAGTTAATGATTGCTCCATATCAAATTAAAATCAAAACAAAAAAAAACACACACATCAATAATTTATAATCGACGAAATGTAATGCTTTGTCATATGAGGCACACCCAACAATCCATTGGTGAACGAATTTAGCTCTAAAATACCGGAGCCAAGCACAATAAGAGGTCGTTTTGGTCATATATTAATCCGGGATTTAATATCACAACAAAAAAGAAAAAGAAAAATAAACGCTCTTCTCCTTGCTCTGAAAAGAAAAGAAGGTGAGAGGAAAACCTGAAATGGCCTTCAGTACAGCTTCTTGAGGAGGACCTTGATCGTCCTGAGAGGATGAAGACGACGGCGTTTCATTATAAGAGCAACGCAGAGCTCGTTTTGCAGAATGAAATTGGCGAGGCTTAATGGTTCTGAGCTTGCACCCTGAGACTCTATTGAAAGGAAGCGGTCGGAACGGTATTACTAGTACGGCGGAACAACGAAGCATGCTCCTGCACGCCATTTTTCTCCGGTGCTCTTCTTCTTCCTGATGTGGCTATATTCCTTTTTCCAGTGCTTCCTCCGATCCAATATATATGTATTTATGTGCCTCTCTCCCTCCTTTTTGGCGTAAAGTCGCAGTTACCCGAAGGACTCTGATATTTTCTTATCAGAGACGCTGTGCATTTTGGATTTTGATAAAGGCCAAAATTAATTGTCACTAATGCCCTCTTCCACAGCCGCCCAATTCGTGAAATAAGCGGACTTGTTAAGGATTTTATTGACTTTTCGTCATGGTAAATGGAAATTATCCTATTTTCTACTTCTAATTGCTGCCTCGTTTTAGTTTTCTTGAATCAATTCTGTAATTTTTCGTTAAATAAATCATATTGACCTTTTATAGATATACTTTTTTTTAGGTACTTATTTTTTATTAACATCTAAAAACTTTTATGTAGAATATTTGTTTAATTAAAAAAATGTAATTTATATGAATATCAAATTAGTATAATTTTTTTTATAAAACGAAATTTCAAAAATATAAAAATAGCAAGGTGGGTAAAACCCATTCAAAAACCTAACTTCGATTACCCGTTGGATCCAATTGCTGCTATCTGTTCCTTTTCAATCACTGGCCCGACTTGGCCTGATGTACGGTTCGGAGAAACTTACAGTCGAATCGGAGCGAACAGCTTTCAGAAGAGCAGAGAAGAAATACAAGCTCTATTACGACAATGGTTTCAAAAAGTATTTCTTTTGCGCTAGTTTGCATGCTCATTCGACCTGATGTAGATGCTATATGGTATTAAAGTATCAAATTCTGATTGCATTTTTATTTGACCACAGGAAGAAACAACCGAAACCGGTGGACTTATCGGAGGTCCTCGACTTCAGGGCAATTCTAGAATGCCGTAACCGGGATGGGGAACTTCCTCCTGGTGTTACCGTTCTTCAGGACCAGTTCAGTTGTCCTGTGTTTTCTTTGGAAAATCGCCCTGGTATTCTTAGTCTTTTTGTCATTTGATCTTTCACTGTCCTTTTTTTTTTGTGTCATATGATAATCGATTCTCATGAAGTCATACCCTGCTTCTTGTGTAGCTCATGGTTGTTATAATGCTAGAAAAATAGTATCTTTATATACAAGTGCATAAACTGATTTTGAATTTAGCTAGCTAAAATTTTGTTTACAAGATTATGTGTAGGTAGAGCAGATTCATTTCTGGGTCTGGTGATGCAGGTTTTTATTTTATTCCTGGAGCATTAAGTGTAGAGGAACAATGTACATTGATAAGGGAAAGCTTAACTGATTTCCCGCAGCCCCCTAACAGAACAAATCACAATGCTATATATGGGCCTATACACGATTTATTCGTTGCAGCAAAAGAAGGGAAAGTTCTGGTTGGAGACATTTCTCCAATTAGCTCATCTGAATCTAATCCTGATATCAGCAGTAGAGTTGGTAAGGAGTGGAAGTTTTCTCTAGAAAATGCGGAGTCCTTAAAAAACTGCAAGTCAATTTCATCTTCTGCTTTACTGCAGAAGTTGCGATGGAGCACCCTTGGCCTACAATTTGATTGGTCCAAGGTAAGTTTTGTTTGACTGCTTAAATTATTTTCTAGTTGCATATCTCGCAAAAACATCCAAATCCTAGTTACAGGAATTGATGTGCTAGCTCATTCTATGTTTTGAGCAGCATCATATCTACTATTAATTTACATTACAGATTTTAATCTGAGAACTCCTAGGTGACTGTTATTTTAGGTTCAAGATAATCTGCCACTTCTCTTATATAGAGGTGTTTGGCGTAGAGAGGAACCCTTTTTGAATGTTGAATGGGGTATTCAACAATTAGTTGTAAAATCTAGCTTTTGTGTTTCCTGTGGCCCTGGCCCCATCCATGGTCCATAGACAGCATAGAGCAACCATTTTTATCAATAAAATTCTAAGATGATTGTTATTTTAAGTTTGTGCAAGATGGGCTTTGAATCTTGTTAGCCAGTAAAAATTCATCAGGGCATGTTACTAAGTTATTGAGCTGAATTTTTGCAATAAAGTCATTGAAGTTGCATCGCCAACTGGTGTAATGAATCCTTGGTAGGAGTTATAATTACACGTTCTGAAACCAACACTGTAAATTTGTGCAATTTCTCTTAATCAATGTTTGTGTGCAGCGGAACTATGATGTATCTCTCCCACATAACAAGATCCCTGATGCACTCAGTGAGCTAGCTAAACAATTGGCAAAACCTGCATTGCCTGTAGGTGTTGAATTCCAGCCTGAAGCTGCAATAGTGAACTATTTTGGCTTAGGTATGCTTAATGCAGATATTTATTATATCAAATATACATGTGTCGTAATTTGTGTATTTTTTTTTTCAATTTGTTGGTAGCTAACTATGCAATTGCATTTGAATATTATTTGAGGTGACACGCTGGGTGGCCATCTTGATGACATGGAAGCAGATTGGAGTAAGCCTATTGTTAGTTTAAGGTATAATGCCAATTTCTTTATACTCCTTTGTATTTGGTCTCTGAATAGAAACATGTGAAGAGGAAGAATGAACATCTTCCTTGATCCTAAGTAGCTTTCTTTCCTCTTTGCCTCAGTTTGGGCTGCAAAGCTATATTTCTTTTGGGAGGAAAGTCTAAGGAGGATCCTCCCTTGGCAATGTTCCTTCGAAGTGGTGATGTTGTACTCATGGCTGGAGAAGCAAGGGAATGCTTTCATGGTAGGTGTTACAATTAACTGCATGATTTTTTTGCACTTTGTAAATAAAATTTAAACAGGTAGTCAAGGCAATTTATAGTTTAAACAGTGATATATATATATATATATATAAAACCAAAAGTTAATTGTTGAATTTGTTGTCACTTAGACAAAAGTTATTAGAGGAATGTTATAAAAGTTAACTCACAAATTTTACAAAAGATTTTTCTTGCCACTCATCACCATTCATCTTATCTTTCTCATGTCATCTTATTACATGATGAGTGGTTAAAAATTCTTTTGTGAGATTTGTGAGAATTAACTTTTGTGAGAAGAGCATTTTTGAAGTTATTAATGGGTAATTTGCTTGCCTATTCAATTAAGGATTGTGAGCCTTTACGTATTTGTTCACTTCACAACATGACCTCACTGTGGCTAATGTTTTGATGTGTTGCAGGTGTTCCCCGGATCTTCACAGACAGAGAAAATGCTGAAATCAACCGTATTGAGGCGCATCTATTACATGAAGATGATGTTTCTTTCTTGAAATATATTCAAACTTCAAGAATAAACATCAATATCAGAGAAGTTTTTTGAGATGATTTTGTTTGTTGAGTTGATAATAGAAAAAGGGAAGGACAATCATTCATATATAAGACGACTACTGCTGTTTTGCTGATTGTTTCCTCGTTGCTGAACGCTCATGTGCCAGTGAATAAACCTGGTCAAACTATTTTGTTCTTTAAACAATTACAGTGCCATCTTCATTATCAAGAGATAAAACTCTCGCCCACTGCCACAGCAGTGCCCCTTGTCCTCTCTTTCGAGAAAGGGGAATAAAGGTAGAAATGAGAAGTTGATTTGTGATTCTAATGGGAAGCTTATTTGTGAATTCAGGGTCTCAACTAGTAAACTACCCAGAATGCACTGAATTAGGTCGAAGTTCAAAATTAACAAGATCATCCAAATCACTCTTCAGGCAAAGCCGCAAAGCAACACATTGTGTAACATGTTCAGTAAACTCTATGTTTCCTAACATCTTTTGCCTTCAATTCTTACTCTATGCATAGGGTACGCTGGCTTAAGCTTCTGTTTGCATGGTTTATCTCGTCCTTATCCAATTCCAATCACCATGTGCTAACGCAGAGTTCATGAGATATTTCTAACTAATACTTAGAGAACAGAGAGTGGCCAATGATTGGGTTATTGAGAAGGGTGGTAACGAGAAGATAAATTTATGGTCAGAGTTTTCAATGGAAATGGACTTAATACTTGAACAGAGAGTATCCAATAATTGGGTTATTGAGAAGGGTGGTAAGGAGAAGATAAAAATATGGTCAGGGCTTTCAATGGAAATGGGCTTTTGATTGATTCATAGAATAGTGAAAAGGGAAAATTAAATGGAAAATAAATGGGGTTTTGATTTATTCATAGAATAGTAAAATGGGAAAAATATATGGGATTTTCATTGATTCATAGAATAATAAAGAGGACAATACATGTGGAGAGTGGGATTTGAACCCACGCATTTTCGGACCAGAACCTTAATCTGGCGCCTTAGACCAACTCGGCGATCTCCACTTTCCTAAGCAAAATTAAGCAACTAGAAGATATTATTTTATTTGTGGAAAAAAGAGATGTCCTTGCTATATATGCAAGCATGTGTACACTGGAGGTAGATTCAAAAGGTTAATATCTACTCATGAGTATGAAGAGTATTCATACATAGTCTTTTGATTTTTATAATTTTTATTTTAAAAGAATTTTTTTTACTTTTTTTTATTTTTTGATTTATTTTTAAATACTTGTGTTATAAATTTTGTTTTTTCAAAAAATTTTTTAAAGTATTTCTTATGATAAATTATAAAAAATCAAAAATCAAAAACCTACTCGATAATAAACCCCTATTTTATAAGGTTTTATTTATCATTATCATCAATCCTCAATACTCAAACTAAACCATGCCTTCCTAGTTTAGGATTTTGGACAATTGTTGTCTATTATAAAATACAATGTTTTAGTGATATTATATATATATATATATTATTTGATGGAAGTGGCTATCCTACACTTCCTTTTTTTTATTTTTTTACTTCTAATTTTTTTTATTTTTTACTTAATTTTTTATTTTAATATTAATATTTTATTTTTTATGTCATATATTTTTTAAAATATTTTTTGAAATATTTTTATATATATTATACTATTTATTCATAAGTGAAAATATTTTTAAAAAAATCAAAAATATTTTAAAAATATATGACATAACAAATAATTAATATCAAAAAATATAAAAATTAAGACAAAAAATACAAAAAAAATAATAAATCAGCACCCTTAAAGTTAAGTTACAATTTCAAAATTAGGGTTGTAAGATAGTGTCCTTCTTATTTGATACAAAGAAAACGAGGGATTTGGTCCCAAAAATATCTATTAATTTGGCTTTCGCCTAATATTTTCATGTTGTTGGATTAGGGTACCTTCCAACTCCTATGGTCTAAAAGGGGGAAAGGAATTTTATTGCAACATAAAATCACCATTATAATTACATATAAATAGAGTTTTGAAATCTTATAACAAATTATGAAAGTATTTGGAACAAATAATGAGAGATAAATTTTTTCATCCTTAGAATTTAACATCTTTGTCCTATATTAGTTTACACAATTTTTCCATTAAAAAATAGCATAAAAGAGTCATGGGTTTATTTCATAATTGTTATATGGAAGCAGAAAAAAAAATGAAAGCATCGTTCCTTTATTGATGTAATTATATATAGAAAAGCTTGAAATGAACATATTCAATGCATAATCTACAAGTGTGGAATGAGAAGGTCTTAGAAATCCAGCGCTCCAGGCAAAGGAGCCAACAGAGAGGGATAGAATAGAAGAAACCAAAACGGGAAAAACATCTTCACTAAACTCCAAACACCCATCTTCTGTCACCCACCAAGCATAACAACGTGTACGTGTACAATTCCACAACCACTTTATTTATTTCTATCCCAGTCATTCCAAAAATTTTAGAATATCAATATAATCCTCCCCTCTTCTCTGGTTCTCTCCCTCCCTTAGCCATGGGTCCAATCGTCTTCAGCCAGGTGGCCACCGGCCTCAGCGTGCTGGCCGGAGCAGTTCTGGTTAAATCGGTGATGGACCAGAAGCCCATGGCCGGTCCCTTCTCTCGCTGTCCGAGTTGCAACGGAACCGGTCGAGTCACTTGCATGTGCTCGCGCTGGTCCGACGGTGATGTTGGGTGCAGAACATGTGCTGGTTCGGGCCGAATGGCTTGCAGCAGTTGCGGTGGAAGCGGAACCGGTCGACCCTTGCCGTCTAAAGTGACAATACAGCTGCCGAACCGCCCCTCCTAATTCACCGGTTTGGCTTCAGTATTGGTTGTTGCAGTTCAATCCTCTCTTTACATAACTTATTATAGCTTTGTTTTTGTTACCATGCCGACACAAATATGTAATATAAAGTGCATGACACTTGACAGAGAGGAGAGGGGAGATTATTAGGTTTGTAATTGAGATTCTTATGAAATCATACAACTTTATGTATTTAATATAATATGTATGTATATGTGATGCAGACTCAGCTCACAAAGACCTTACTGAGTTTGGGGCTTGCTTCAGTTCAGAAAGTTATTCACTTTACTAACAAATTGAAATTGTGGATTCTTGTTGTTAATTATGAGGTGAAGAAAGTACATAATAGATATTATATACATATCTCCCAGTTTTTTGGAGACAAACAGTTTAGAATACTGGTAATGTCCAAGAGTTATATATGTGTCTGTCAGCTGTCACAAACCAAAGCAGTTTTGTCGAACCGGAAGAAGAAAAATAGCTTTTTGGCTGACCCAATTCAAAGGGGAAAATGGGATGGTTACCCTCTCAAACTCCAGGATTTGGTTCGCTATTCGATTTGTTCTTTGTTAGTAAGTTCTTCAATATTGGTGGTCAAGTATAAATTGCTCTCATTCACTATTCACTTTGGTGAATTGTTTAGTTTCCTAATGCACCTTCAATCATGTGGGTTTTTAACTTTTTACTTTTCAAGTATTAATCCAAGTTAATGATAAATTTCAAATGTTGTAGACTGTAGTCAAAGAGAGAACGGAAGCGAAGAACACCTTAGTTGATGATAAATTTGCTCTATTCTTTTGCTCCAAAACTACGCATTCTTGGATGCGAAGTAGTTGACAGTGTGAACTGAAAACGATGGAAGGATAAATCCTCTCACAGTCACATGTTTGTGGATTAAAAAAAGGAGCGCCGACTAATGCTCTGCAAATCAGCCATTGCTTCATGACATATACGAAATGAGTGTGAAAGTGATCATAGGTTTTAGTTGCTATATGGTCAGTCCCAATAACGATAATGGAGTATAATTGATTACTAACTATGCAAATCGTTAGGTTAGTTACTGCAATTTGAATTTCTTTGACAACTCCTCAATAACTCCAGAGGGAGAAAACAATAGACATCAAGTGCACTATAAAATAAAGCAAATTATAATCGTGTAGACTCTGTAATCTGGTAAATGGAACTACACAGGGACAGGGCAACCTAATATTATAGTTGAAGATATTAAGATTCTAGTTAGTAGGTTCTATAGAGTAAAGCTTTGTTTTATATAGGTGCTCAATATCTACTTCAGTTTAATCAAACCCTTTAAGTAACCTCCTCGGGATATGAACTCTCAGTGGTTATGGTCTTAGTTGTCTAATTCCTTAAGTTACTTTTAACTAGAACTGTTCTTTCCGAGTATATCCACGGTTGACTGAGTTAATGATATGGTTCTTCTTAGGTCACTAAATATCTTCTTTTTTGGGTTATTATTAAGGTTCACCGCATTGCTGCATACATCTCCAAGAACTACGGAAAGTATTCCCTTTGTTCTTAATTTTATTTTCTCCTTACCTTCTTTTTTTAGCATTAAAATTCATTGAAGTGTGATTGATAAACATTCCATGTTTTTTCTTATTAGTAATGATATTTCAGTATAAAAGAGATGCATTATGCCTAATTTACGCAGCTGTTGGATGCACCTTCTATGTAATAATGTAAAGTTTTATGAAAGTGAATATCGTCGACCAAGGGCTGAGTTTTGGAGGGAATGTAAAATGAAGATTGAGCAAGTAAACAAGGACGAGAACTCAGAATATAATAACCCTTGCGCTAATTATCATCTATCAAATATTATTGCAGCTTCTAGGATTACTAATTGAGCTTACATTCAAGGCATCTAAGTTTAAACAGGTATTTGTAGATTGAATGGTCATTCTGTCACTGTGCACGACATTGAAATAGACGCATTACAAGCTCCACTGACGTAAACATTCTCTCCCAATACATATAAGCCCTCTTACTTAGTTATTAATTAAACATGTTCCCCAGTGCTTCTCCCAGGTTTGAGATCTCGTCTAGAGATGTTCTTAGCCTTCTCACTTGGGGGTGAAAGCCTGTGATATATAGTCATAAATATATAAAGTCAGCACACAAAAATTCAAGTCATAGAGTTAGTATAATTATAATCAGATCATGCCCGAACTTACAGCAAAAATGGTGGCATGGCCAGGATCTGCTAGGTGGGCAAAGAGGTTGTCAATAGGACCAGTACCGGTGTATATGTGCTGGAACCAAGCACCCATCACAGCCAACATGGCCAATCTCCCATTCTTGATCTCCTTGGTCCTCAGCTCCTTGATCTTCTCAGGAGAACCACTTCCCCATCCGAGTGGGTCAAACCAAAGCCCACCTGGGTACCCAACATCGGTTCCTGTGAGCTTGTTGTTGGGGAAGATGGGGTCAGTGTTAACACAGCCAGGCTTGATGATGTCAGCCCACCTTCTACCCTCAGCCCAACCAATGAAAATGAGCTCAACTATGAAGAGGGTGGTTGTGTCTGTGAAGTATTCCAGTTCTCCAGCAGTGTACCAGGAAGGGGTATTTAGAATACCAATCTTTGTTAGGAATTCTGGGATGAAAATTCCAGCAGCACCGAGCATTGCCCATCTGCAGTGCACAAGCTCTGATTGAACATTCCATCTCAGGGTCTCTGGATCAGATCCTGGTTAATCAAAACAGATGGAAAGGGATATCAATCGCATACCACATAGCAGATCATTCAGTGACAGTAAATTTGAGCATTATCACTTACCAAGACCAAGAGGATCAAAGCCAAAGTCCCCAGGGAGGCTGCCATCAAGCCATGGAGGAGGGGTGCTGCCTGGGAACCAGAGTGGCCTGTCAGGGTCAGCTAGTGCACACACTGTAGTGGCCGATCGTCCTCCTGCCGCTGCTGTATTCTTGTTCACCTTCAATTTCCTCCCACTAAGAAAAGAAGCTTTTGTTGTCCCCAAGAGTGATCCGTTCTTCTGGGAACTGCATGTAATTTTTTACTAACATGATTATTTAAATGAAGAGTGTTAAAAGGGTTAATGGACATATATAGGTGCAAGTACTTGCCTTGGGGTATAGATGGCGACAGCTGCAATGGCAGAGGAAGCACAAGCAGAAGCCATGTTGGGCTTTGCTCAAGGCGTTGCTGCGTGTGATTGATGAATGGGAATGGAAAAGGTGAGAGAAATGCAAATTTGTTAATATGTGGAGGGTCTTATCTGAAAGGATAGGAGTGTGAACCAGTAATTGGATGCTGGGTTGCCATGTGGCATGCAAAATCTGATTGTAAGAGGCTTACCTGGAATAATCACAATCTGGTGGTTCACACTCGAAGACTCCAAGTCCATGTGGCCTCCACATCTAACACTTCGCACCAAGTGGATGATAATGTTTTGAATGGACCCCCAAGGGATAACCTTCTGGATATTTTGTGATTATAATGGGATCACACAAAAAATCAATCCAGAAAGAGATTGGTACTGGATAGATCTCGTGTGATAAGTGTTGATGATATATTCTCTAATATCTCTGGGCTGATATTATATTCGAATTTTTTGGACCTAAAGCCATGGAATACATATTACAACTGATAGGCCCAAGAACTTGTTATCTGTTCAATTTCAAAAGCCCATTTTTCCTTATTGCAATACACTTTACTTTGTACAGTCACGATATGTTCTATCTCCCTCTCCTCTGATTCAGGTACAGGGTCATTGATTGTATTTAACTTTTAAATAACTTATCGCTTATTTACTATTCTTTTCTTTCATTGTTTTGAAAATGATTATCTCTGTTAGTTATCTATGCACAGGTACAAGACACGTTGCAGTGGATTCTGTTGTCATATATCGCTTGAGCTTTAATTACTTTTTGTTTCCATTTGAGTCAGATGAATATCTACGACTCTATGAGATAGATGCCGTAAATTTAATAGAAAACGTTTCAGACCACGAAATTAATCCACAGACAATTAGAGAATTACATCCACAGACCCATAAAAAGGGGTAACCATTCCACCCGAACAAGGGCCCAGCCCATCTACATTTTGTAGGCGTAAGCTTCTCATTGTCCATTTTTCTTCCATTTTAAAAAACGTGTTATGGGAAAGGGAAACTTTCTCACTTAGAAGCCAGCGAAAAATTGGTGCATCGTATTCGTATGGTAGGAAAGGATGTAAATATATGTTATCCAAAGTGGATGCCACAACTTCATTCTTATCTTGATGCCTTGGGCAAAATCATAACCCCATGTTGCATCCCTCTAAAGTGGACAAAGGCAAGGCCCACACATTCTTATGCCCTTTCTCTATTCATTGCCCACCGCACATAACAGAATCTTATTCAACTTGTTTCTCTGCAGTGCAAAGGATGGATAACAAATCCAGAAATAGGCCTAACAAGATCTAAAATCTAGTTTGGTGAGAGAAGTCCTAGTCCTTTTAAGGAAGCAAATGGTGGTTGGCAGTGAAGGTTTGAGGTCTACCAACATTATCAAAGCCTGCTTCATAATTGCAATATTAATCCTTATAAAGAGACCACATCCTTGGATGCCTGCCTTATCACACTTTTTCATAAAAAGAAGCATGCGCCAGCTATTATATATGCTCTGAAACAATCTCCTGATTATGTCTCTTTAGAATTAAAAGTATGAATGAAATCTCAGAATCTATGTCTAAGCCCATTTAATTATATGAGCAATTGGGGTCTGAGTCTCAGTTTGCCACATGCATATCCACTGTATGGTCCTTTTCGTTTTTGTTAGTTGCGGAGTGAGCAAGCGAAGACGCAGTCCCTTATAGCATCATTGAGTTGTGTGGGAAAAAGAACAACAGTCCCAAGTGAGTAGTGAGTTCTTGTTCTGAAAGTACTAAACTATGCAACTAATGACTTTGCCAAACCTATAAAAAGCTGGGATTGTTCTGTCGGCTTCTTGGTAAGTTGGTCCCAAAAACTATGATCCGGTTTTCTCACCCTTCATTATAGGGTTGCATGGTGGTAGGGCAAATTTAAACCCAATAATGGACGGGTTTATATATAGTTGGTGAATGGTGAGTGCAACGCAAGAATGTCAAAAGTTGGGTTTAAAGAATTTGAATTTGCAAATCTCTACTAAATTTGTGGTCCTAAATTAATTGCTCTGATCACATAATCCTTACTGTCGGAGACTCTATTCGCTTGTTGTTGGATGTGTGTTCAGTTCAATGCTTTTTCTTCATATGTGTGAAGTTATTCTGGCATTTTTCTTTTTCTCTTACTGGAAGGTTCTA
>JASKGM010000007.1:8757531-8809710 GCA_034509205.1 Ceratonia siliqua
GTAAAAGTGCTTTTTTGACCCGGCTCGTTAAGGCTCGGCTAGTCAAGGGCCGGCCCTTGACGGGCTGGGTTAACTCTTTTTAACACCCCTAATATATATATATATATAAGTCACTCAAAAAATAATATATATAAGAAACTAAAATATGCATATTTTGACTAATCACTTCTAGAAAACTAGAAGCTGTTGCATCTAAAGCAAATTATTAGAGTAAGTTTGCAATAAATAAATAAAATTCATCACCAATTATATATGCCCATGCCAATTTCAATCTTAACACAAAATCAACTAATTATAAGATAGAATTAGGACAAAACGATTTATTTTATATAATATACGAAATATGTTGTTATTATAAATTTTATAAATTTTTTGTATCATTTAGCATCAGAAAATTTGATTCCATTCTAGGAAATTATAAAATATTAAATTGATATTGACATTATTTTTTGAAGATTAAAATAGAGTTTATGTCAAAGTATATATTCTTTTAATAGCCATATATATGATATTATTTTTCTTTTGCTTCTATTTTCATATATCTATTAATTAGTTAACTCTTAGATCATAAGATAATTGAGATGAGGTTAACTTCACTTACCATTTACGTAAAGATTGTCCTAAGAACTGCCGGCAATAACCAATTAATTAATCATAGTTTAAGGATATAATTAGTTTTTATATTTCTTTAATTAAATTAATTATGAGTTGTTATAGATTATGTTAGCAACTTTTGACTGTTACTAAACCTTAAATTGTAATTGGATCAACTTTTCTGAATATCTTAATTAATGGGTTTTAAAATTAGATTCTTCAAGCGATCTTAAATCTAAAACTGGAAAATTTCAATCTTAAGTTTTTAGCCTCATTATTATCGAACTTTCAGATTTTCTTGCCTGAGTTGACGCCGAAATTATTCTCCATTGATAACTGTAAAAAGAGAAGCATTAGTGGGTGTAGGTAGCCCCAACCCAGCTTTTCCTATTTGACTTTTGACCAAATGCTGCGCATATATATAAATATATATTAAAAAAGAAAAAGAAAAAGAAAATTACTTTTCAAAAAATAAAAAAAAATGAGAAAAGTGAAAGGAAGAGATCATATGGAATGAATTGTTAGATGGCTTGAAAATCACTCAAACAAGAGAGTGGGGCAGCACGTGTTGAGGCCTGCGGGAGAGGGATATATGCTTGCTGGACAAACGAGGAAGAAATAAAGGTCCAAATCCAAAGCCCTTAACCAACATTCTCACTAATCCCTATTCCTTTTAGGACATATTTGTTTGTATTTATTAAAACATATTTTTTATATTTTTCATTTAAAAAGAATATCTTTTTTTAAGAGTGAAAGTTATTTTATATTTTAACGTAATAATTAAAAAAAATTTGAATCAAAAACTAAAATAATATTATCTCTCATTATCAACTTCTCTTTCTAAAAAAAAATTAAAAATTTACAATTTTTTTATAAAGAGAAATATTCATTATTTTGGACATTTTATTTTAAAAAAAATCGAAACAAACACTTAATTTTTTATGGAAATGACTTATTTTAAAAAATGTATATATTTATTCTTAAAGAAATTAATTAAATTTGAATTATGTTAATAATTCACAAATAATCTTCTTATAACTTGTGTCTCATAAAAATTAATAAAATTTGAATTTAAATTTATAATAATGTGTTTAATTATATATCACTTACTTGTCTCTACAACTAAAGTAACTCCTTAGAATTGTGTCTTCATTTTGTTGACATATTCCCTGCAGGTTCTGCGTCAAACGCTTCATTTCTCATAGTTTTATTTTTTTTATTTGCTGATATTAATTAATGATTTTATTTATAATTATATTCGAATGATTAAAAATTAAATATACAATTTAACAACCAATAAAACTACAAATTATATATGCAATATATGTTTTGTAGAATGTAGCCAATTTTAAGGTAATAACACAAATAGTTACTAAAACTTTACCAATTAAGAAAGGAAGTGTGACATAGCAAATTGGGTTGGATGAGGATGACCTTAGCTTGTTAATTGAAAGGGACACTAAATCTTAATTAAACGAAGAGAATCGTGAATAATCAGACAACATTAGTTAATTATTAGGGCTTTAATTTATTTTTTAAAGAAGCAGACAAGAAGATAGAGATTATTTGGACTTGAGAGAAAATTAGGATGCCATATTTGACCTTAAAACATAAACTTTTAAAATTAAATAATGAAAAGTGCATGAAGCATGGCAGCCCAATTATTCCCGTAATTTTTGGTAAGAGTTAGTCACCGACTAAACTATATGACATGCACAAGATTATGAATTTTCATTCACTCACATGAAAATTATATATCAATTAGAAAATTGTACATAAAATTGGACTTTAGCTTTTGTTTCTATCCCCAGAAACCACCTTTTTCCGAATCCAATCCCACTGCTTCTCCTCAACTTACTTATAACTCAAATACCTTTTTACCTTCCCAAAATAACGTGATGCTGAATTAATGGAAAGTTAATTAAGAAAAAATATTTGATCATCATATTTGGGAGCACCACTATAAGAAAACAGTTATTTTTATCACGAGAATTCTCACGGGACAAAATTCCTTTAGAAATTTACACAGAAATTACGTGTATTTCTCACAAATATTTTGGATTTTTGTACAATTTTCTTACATAATTTCTCATGTGTCAGCGGGAAAGTTATTTGAGAAATCTGCGAGAAAAAACGCACCAACAAAATTATATTCATCAATCCCATAACATGTTACCATATGAATGATCATGAATTGTCATGTTATATAATTATTGTTTTTTTTTTACTCCCTTACCTTGTTAAAATTCATAGTAAGCTAAGCTTTTATATATAGATATTCCCCACCACTGAGTCTCACAATGCACTGGGGAGCAATGTGGGGAAGGAGGTTTGAAATGCAATGATTTGTGTTCCACCCACTCCCCATCTCAACCTTATCTATTTTCTTCCTCTCAAATCTTCTTCTTTGACCTCTTTTTCCCACCACATATTTCAAAGACAGCAAATTAAGAACTTATTTGGATATTTTTAAAAAATATATTTTTTATAAAATAAAAAGTTAATTTTAAAAAAATAAGATATTTTTTTTAGAAGGAGATGCAATGCTACTTTATGTTTAAATACAATAATAAAAAAAATTTATTTTTTTTTCTGTCAATCTCTTTAGTTAAAAAAGTTAAAAAATTTATATTTTTCTTAAAATTAAAAAATTTATTTATTTCAACTTATATTTTTTGTTAAAAAAAATACAAATAGTTAAAGTTTTATTAAAATATATATATTTTTAAAAAAAATCTTCTCCCCCAACATAAAAGAGATACAAACGGCCCTAACACCACTTGGCTTGATGGCTTCCATTGCAAAACTCTGAATTTCAAACCCAAGTTTAATATCATCCTACGTGCCAGTAAATAACTGGATCTAACATTAAAACAAAAGAAAATATAACACCACACCAACACTTCTTATCCTCTTCAACCCCTCAATTAAAACCCTAAAAGTCGTAGCAACATTGATATTACTAGCCTCTCCTTTGCTTAACATCCTTCTAGGGACACAAGCTTCCAACTTTCAACTCAGTTTTTTTTAAAATATTATATTTCAGAATAATATCTCATACTATTTATTAATTTTTCTGCTTTAATAACTCAAATAATGTTATAATAATATTTTGAAATATTATTGCAGAAGACATAGGCAAAAAATAATTTGCAGTTGAAATGGTGAATTGAAGGTGACTTACCATGCACGTAAAGTTGAAGAGAAGGGAGGAGTAGATTGTCGTTGGAGTGGGAGGCATAAAGCAAGGTGGTGTAGTATGAGTATCCTTGCTTGCACGGCCAAGCAGCGAAAACCCCTTCCCTTTTGAGAGGTTTCAGGATTCTGATTCCCAGAGGATGTTTTTGTCATTTGTAGACAAATAATCTTTTACCACTTTACTGTCTTTGAACTGTCTTTGTTTTTCAAATTCAATGCTGCTACTACCAATGCAAATATACAATCATGAATCATCTCAGCTGGGTCAGTCCTCACAGTGCACAGCTGAATTCACATGCTAATGCTACCTGCGTGGACCCAGTCAAATATCTGCCTCTGCCACTCCTCACTCGCTTTCTTGGGAGAGATAAGTAACGTACAATCTAATCGATCACGTGCTCCTCCAATCTCATTTGCATAACCAAAGTTGGAGAGGGGTATCTGCCATCTGGGTAGATAGCAACCACTGTTCATTTTCCATTAGAAAAAGGCTAAGTCAGAAGTCTGGGCTGCATATGCCCCGACAAACCCCGCCTTCCCCCCTCGTTGACCTCAATTTGACCCTTGCACTTCTCCATAAAATTAAGGTTTCACCCTCTTTTTATTGTTTGGTTTATAACCTCTGGTCTCTCTCCAGTTGCCATATTGGAAACCAAAAAGAAACAAAAAAAAGTCTAACTTGGAAGTAGTAGTCTTTTGTTTTATAATGAAACATGTGACAAATGCAAAATTGTTAGATTTTTGTGATTAATTAAAATGAAGCGATTGAGTAGAGATTTAGTGATGATGGAAATGACAAGTTAATAAAAGAAGCAAAATGTAAAGAGGAAGCTTAGGGAAGACTCAAGCGTGAGATGGGAAAGAGGAAGATAGGATCACGTGCCGAAGGAGTGGGATTTGGGGTGGCAAATGCGTTAAGCAACATCCTCTGCATTTGTCTTGTTTAAATCCTTCTGTTAAGCCATCTGAGATATGGAAAACACTGTGCAGATGCAGTGGTTTATAAATTAAGTGATCAATATCGATCTCATTCTTGGTTGCTTCACTTGGTTAATTAGTTTAATTCCTCATGTTATGTTTCGTTGTTTAGTGAAACGCAGCGTACGAAGAGAGGAATGAGATTGACATATTTGTACGTCAACCATGATATCAGTCTCTAAAATATCCCAACCTCCTCTCACCTGCATTCGTGGTTGTAATTATAGGCTTATAGCGCAAACCTTTTCTTTATCTCTCTCAACCGTAATGCTTTTCTCTTGTTGGTGCTTGGGTCAGAGGCCAGAGGCTCATCCAATGGCCGAAGATAGGGCACGTAGTGATTAGAAAAATGAATGTGTTTTCATTTATGAGAGGCCGCAAATTGTGGCCCCTGTTTTAGGTGTGAAACCCATGCTCTTTATATATGATTTTTCACAATTTAATCTGGTCATTTTCTCATCATTTACGTATATATAAATAATTATGATGAGAAGTGCTTTTTTTTGTGCTTGTATTTTTTATCAAAATAATTGTCACCATTTATATATATATAAAAATAATTATAATGAGTCAAAAATAATTATAAAAAAAAGGACCGAATCCTCGATTTTTCACCAGGGTGAGAGGATCGTGCCTCATCAATCACGTATTCCTGGGTCAATTTTGGTGGCCAATCCTTTGCCAAATTCAATCATCCTATTCTTCCATGTGATCATACTGGCATAAAAAAAAATTTCTTTTCCTTCAAAGTCTCCTTAATTACCTTGGTAAAATTGAAATCCAAGTGAGATAAATAGTTATGGTGCTAAATTAAAAATAAAAAAAAATGTTTATTTGAAAATGGAAGGGTGAGTGAGAGGGAGGTGGGTGTGGAGAATGAGTGTTGCGTGGCAGGGGAGAGAGGTGACAGGTGTGAAGGAGAAGGGCGAGAGGGGAGTGGAGGTGGCAGAGGGAGAAAAGAGGCGTGCATGAGAGAGAGGGAACAACTTAACTGTATTGAAACCTCCCAACAAAACAAAAGCGGGTCCCATCTAACATCCAACAACATTCATTCCAAAGCCTTAGCCCTTATGCAATAGAGTATATTCCAATTTCCATACATAACTCTCTTCTTTGGACAAACCTCGTAGCCTACCTTTCATATCGCAATCTTCCCCAACAAACAATTAACTTACCCCCATTTGGATTCACCCTTCATTTCTACTCCAACACCATCCAATAATTCATATGCATTCGTCTCTTAGTTTTTCGTTTGTTTAAGGATCATATCTTTAAGTAACTAATTTATAATTCCATGATCTCATTTACTTCTTTTATGTCGTTTACGTAAAAAGCATGCACATGAGTTTGTGAAAGAAAAGGAGACGTAGGGATGCTCATGGACAAAGCTATCACGTGACGTGGTGTAGTCTTTGCTTTTGCCTTTACCATGTCTCTCTAGCTTAACTTTGCTCTCCCATTAAGCTTTTTCATTAATTTTCTTTCCTTTCTCATAAGAAATATATACGTATATAAGCAAAAACTGAATATTATATTATTCAAACTGAGATTAGGTTTGAAGAAGGAGAGGATGCATGGAGGCACGTGTAGGTGTAGGAGAAAAGCCTAATCCAAAATGGATTGGAATTGAAGATATTTGTGATGAGGGGTACGCCGGATAAAGCAAACAACAGAAGTATGCAAAGTTGATAATCTCTCACCTATCTATATACGCTTCATTCCCAAACACATTACACATATCCACCCGCCTCCCCTTTTTCATGATTTCTCCATAACTATATATTCTCTATTCAAACTTTCCATCTACTCACCTCACGCCTATTCTATACATTATTAAAACAATATACTTTCTTATATATATAATTAATAATATCATATTAGCAGAGGGACCAATATCAAAAATAATTAAAAGCTTATTGTAAAAAAATAAAAAAGAAATTGTGAAACTTGAGGTGGATATTATATTGCTCTTTTGCAAATATAATTTAATGGGGAATTATATAATCACGACGGTGTAGTACTACGATACTACCTCCGAACTGAGTAGTTTGTTTCTTATGTTGGAGGCGGGACCCGGGGGGACACGTGGGTCCCACTCTAAATGACATTAGAGGTGGACATCAGTCCTTAAGATCCACGTCACTTCCTAAGTTATCCACGCTCTCTCCTACGCAGCTACTTGCACTAACACGTGGCGCCTAGATATCGTTACCAACGCCTCACTCACCGTCATCCGCCCCCCTAGTCCTACCTTACGTGCTTCTCCGGCAAACCATCTCATAAGTATTCACTATTCGCTCATAAGTATAAAATTTTTTAAAAATTATAAAAATATTTTTAAAAATTCTTAAAAATATATAATATAAATAACAATTTATTAATATTAAAAATAAAAATAAAAAATATAATAAAAAAATATAAAAAATTAAGTTATTTTATAATCTGTGGGGTATATTTTTTAAGATATTTTTGTATTTTTTATAAAATTTTTTAAATTACAAATGAATAATAAATAAATTATAAATAAATAGTAAAAAAATTTAAAAACGTTTTAAAAACGTTTTAAAAAATAAAAAAATTAAAAAAGAAAAGAAAAACTGTAACTTAGTCCCTTTTAAGATACCTTAGATTTTTTGTAGTGCACATAAATCAACGAGCCTGCGGATATCATCTTCTTTTTGGATGATTGAGATCAGATGCAAATATTATAATTATAATGTTCATGTTTCATTAAATAAATAAGATTTTGTGCAATACTATATAAAATTTGAGTTATTTCAACAATAAGGATAATATTGTTAAATTTATATAATTTAATACTTAAAACTTTAAAGGATTAACTTAATAGAAAGTAATATGTCATTAAGCATAATGTCATATTTCAAAAAATATTTTTTATATAATTTTTAAATTTAAATTTGAATACTATATAGAATCACCTTGCTCAATAACAATACATTTAATGAATACGTGTAAGAATATTTAATTGTTTATTAATTTATTTATTATTGATACCACACAAGCGGCAGTTAGAAATGTTTATACGGTACGTTTGGGCCCACCACCCATCTTAATATGAAAACGAGTTAGCGAGAAAGGTTTTGCGACAAAAATATTTAGGGGAAAAAAAATAAGAGCGCATTCCTAAATCCTAATAATCTTTCACCACTTACAATTAAGATACTGTGAGCTTTCATTTCTTGGCAAAATTTCCATTTCAATGTAAAAAATTGGTTGGAATTTTGTTATGTAACCTTTTTTTATATTTTAATAAAAAATATCATATGATATAATTTTAATTATTAAAAATTTATTAATGTTTTATGTTTGTAACCAATTTAACCGTTTATGAAACAACCTCAACTATTATTGATTTAAGTTTAATTTGTTTGAACTTATTTTAATAATAAGTTATTTTTTTAAAAAAATAATATATTTTAATAAAAATATATTTATTTATTTAATATTATAAAAAAATAATAAGTTAATAAAAATAAAAAAAACTAAAAAAATTATAATTTTTTTAATAAAAAAATTCATTTCTAAAATTATCTATTATTCTTTAAAAGTTTTTAATTACTATATCAAAACACAATAATTTTTTTAAAAAAATACTTCCTTCTACAAGAAAACAAAATAAAATTTTTTAATAATCTTCAAAAAATAAATCTTTAGAGATAGAAGAAGGGGTGGGAATGTTAAACTTGCTATGTTACGCCCCTCTTTTTGACCTTACCCTTCGTAATGTACAAATTCACACCCTGACGCTGCTGAAAATAATTGGGCATAGGGTCAACGCCGTTTCACGATCGAAACGACAACCTCATGCGTTATGCTTAATTCTCTAATTAATTACTCTATCCTTGGCTCCTCTTGTGCTCTCAGGGCCTATTATTTTCCCGGTTATATATATAACTTCTCACTTCCCTCTTTCTCTTCTTTATCTCTCAGGGGAGAGAGAGACAGAGAGTGTGAGTCTTAGAGAGAGACAAAAGTTAGATAGATAGAGAGATAGGGGAGTTACGGATATGAGAACCAGGGCAGGTCTCTGTTATCCTCGAGTTGTAGCAAAGATGTGTTCAGATAAGCAGGTTGTCGGAAGGTTGTGCTTCGGTAACAGACTCACAGAGGTTCCTAAGAGAAACAAGCATCATTTGTCCTATGAATCTGTTGTTAGCCGGAAAAGGATTAAGAAATCACCGGACAACATCGTCGGAGGCAGTGATTTTTTTGAGTCTTTGCCCGATGATCTTGTCCTTTCTATTCTCTCCAAACTTAGCTCTACAGCCACTGCCCCTTCCGATTTCATCAGTGTTTTGATCACGTATGTCTATCATATAAAAAAAAATTGTTACTTTGAATCCAGATTTTCTGTATTGGTCTCTGACATAATTGATTTTGTGGAGCAGGTGCAAAAGACTACACGGTTTAGGACTCAATTCTTTGGTTTTATCCAAAGCTTCACCGAAAGCCATGGCAGTTAGACCCAAAAACTGGTGCGATTCTGCTCACCGGTTTCTGAAACAGTGCGCCGATGCGGGAAATGTTGAGGCCTGCTATACTTTGGGCATGGTTAGTACTCATATCATATAATCTCAAATTTTTTTTTTAATTTTTGAAAAAAATATTGTTTTTCAGTCTAGAAACTACGAATTTCTATGAATCGTGAGAACTGTATTGAATGGGGCTATTTCGCCTGTACAGATTCGATTCTACTGTTTGCAAAACAGAGGAAGCGGAGCTTCGTTCATGGCCAAGGCAGCGATTAACTCCCACGCGCCGGCTCTGTACTCGCTTGCAGTGATACAGTTCAACGGCAGCGGCGGCACCAAAAACGACAAGGACCTCAGAGCCGGTGTGGCTCTCTGTGCTCGAGCTGCCTTCCTCGGCCACATAGACGCCCTCCGTGAACTCGGCCACTGCTTACAAGACGGCTACGGCGTTCGACAGAACATTACGGAAGGACGGCGCTTCCTGGTCCAAGCCAACGCCCGAGAGCTAGCCGCCGTGCTGTCCTCCACAGCTTCCTCTCGCGTCCCCGTCCGCTCCTGGCTCACTTGGAACCTCCACCCTGTTCCGCATCCACACCCTCACCCTCAACTCCGGCACCTGACAAGCGCCGGGTGTCCGCTGCTTAGCGATTTCGGGTGCAACGTTCCGGCGCCGGAGTCCCACCCGGCGAGCCGGTTCATGTCGGAGTGGTTCGCAGCTCGGGGCGGGTCAACGGGTCCTGGACTTAGGCTCTGTTCGCACGTGGGTTGCGGCCGGCCTGAGACGCGGCAGCACGAGTTTCGAAGGTGCTCGGTGTGCGGCAGAGTGAACTACTGTTCTCGAGCGTGTCAAGCGCTTGATTGGAAGTTCCGGCACAAGGCAGAGTGCGCCCCAGTGGAGAGATGGGCCGATGAAGAGGGTGAAGACGCCGGTGACCCGGATGACGGCGATGTAAACGGAGACGGCGAGATGGTGGTGGATAGTTAGAGAAGGGTAACGGCGACGGTAGCGGAAGATAAATTTGCAACATTTCAAAGGAAATGAAGCTATTTTGGTGAGGAATATGAAATTAAATGATTTAATACGGTCGTCGAATGGCACACAATATATGGGTATGGCTTCCTTTTCTTGTATAGATTTCATGGTTCTCCGGAAAAAAAATATGAAGGGATCCTTTGGTTTTTTGCTTCACTTTTTTGTACTATAGACTATAGAGGAACTTTCTATCAGACTAAATTCCAGTAAATTAAATTTTGAACTTTTATAAGTTCATACTTTTTTCTTCAATCTTCTTGCTTTCACTTTAAACCAGACTTGAATTCCGTTTGATTCTGATTTGTCATTTTAAGGTTTGAGTGCAATTTATTTATTTATATTATAAAAATTTTAAATGATAGTTTTTATTGTAATTTGATAGATATTAGATATAAGAAAGTGAAATTGCAAATTCATGACTTAATACTGAATATAGAAGTTGGTGATAAAGGTTATAATAAAATTATTTATTCTTTTAATCCTTAAAATGTTTTAGTTAAAATGGATATTTACATAGTATAAAATAATTCTTATATAACATTAAAATTTTTATAGAGTTAATCTTTGTTATTCTTATTCTTTATAATTATAATTAAATTATTTATTAAAAGTAATTTTTCCATAAATGAATTATGTTACATTTATCTTTTTAAACTATTAAATTAAATAATTATTTTTATTTGATTCAGGTAAATAAATATCTAATCACTATTATATTTAAATATAAAAATACATGTAAAAAAAAAATCAAATGGATCTCATAATATTCTTAAGCTCTTGTTAAATTGGTTCTTCAATTGAGAAACCAGATATCAAAGAAATGTAAGTAAATGTGGCCTAGAGGCATGATTCTTTTAATTCAACAAAGAGTATTTTAATTTAATAGCAGTTGGTTCTTAAAATCTTAGGACCACTATAGATATTTAAAGTTGTTTTACGACTTAGAACAGATTTGGATTCTTGACAACAACAACAACCATGTTTTGAGAAATGCATGTTAATTAGATTTAGGACTAATTTAAAAAGTTGGCAAATGTGAAAGGCAATATGAGGAGGTGACAGTAGCAGAGGAAGTCGCAGCCATTAATTATGATGTGCTTCTTCTTTTATTTCGGTTTTGGTCCCTCTGAAACCTTCTTTATATTGCTTTTTGGTGGTCAAAAAGTATCAGACATATAGAAATTGACCCACTCAGAAGGGAAGGGAAAAGATGAAAAAAGCAAAAGGGAAAGGGAAAGGGAAAGGCGTTTACCTGAGCAGGGTTTTAATTTTTTGTTTTTTAATTTTTAATTTTTTATTTTAAGATAAAAGTTTAAAAAAATTTGAAAAAAATAAAAAAAGGTAGTGGAAGAGATATGCAAAATGCAAGTGGGCAGAGAGTCAGAGGAGGGTGGTGGGGACTGGGATGCTCTCATCAGTGATGAGTATAGTGCATTTAAACTTTGATACAAATGGGTGGTCCAAGCCCAATCTTATTAGGCCCACTTCCGAATTTCCGTCGATGTTTGACAATTACTGTGCCTATCTATATTTTAAGTCTTCTTAGAAAACTGGTATCTGTATTTGCTTTGAATTGAGTGTTACCTAATTAAAACTCAGAAATCCCAATAGAACAATAGAAAATAGAAATGGCAGGTACAATTTTTATTCCATTACAAAATCAAAATTGCTTAATTAAGTAGAATTGTCCATCTCTAATGATATCCTTATTTGTTACAATCTCAAGTGCTAGAATTTTCTGGGGACCCAAACGGAGCTCTTTATACTGTTCCTTTAGTTTGAGCATCTTCTTTTTCTCTATTATTCTTCTTTTTTCTGCCTTTTATGTTTCCTACTTTGGTGTGAGGAAGATAATGGAGAAGATAAAGTTTAAGATTTTCACTATGAAACACTCAATTTTGATGTGATTGAAGGGTGACAGTTTTAGTTACAATCTCATTTGAATACGCCTATTCATTCTGGAAAACTTTATGTTACTGTGACACTATATAGATACTATTTCTCTAAAGTATATAGAGAGATAATAATAATCCTATCATAGTAACGTAGTAATTGCTATTCATTTTATGATATACTTATCAAGAAGATGTAACATGGAAAAAATTCTGATGCTACAATAGAATTGTATTAGTACGGCTCAATCGTGTTATATAACATTTTTTTCTCATATTTTATAAAAAATATCACGTGGTACAATTTAAACGACCATCGTATATTATTTTAAAAAGTTAAAATGAAGAGCCTTTAGATGGATATGATACTCATATAATATCGTTAAATAAAATGACTTTAAAACTTAAAAAAATTATAATATAAAATATAATATTTTCATTTAATTAATAATGAACCTAAATATTTTCATCAAAAGTTTAAAATTCTAACAACTAAATAGAATATCAATGTATTATAAATGGCAAATCTTGTTGGAATGTTCTAAAAAATCTACAAATCCATAAAGTCTCCACGTTAAGTTCTTTAAAAGAATAAATCAAATAAAGAAATTATTCTCAATATTTGAGAATCTCACCACCTTTTTCTATGTAGGAATATTTGATGTTGGAATCAAATCTTTAACCATTAACCATTATACAATAATATAATATTCCTTGTTACCTTTTTTTTATTGTGATTTATGAATGGATCTCGTTGTTCAGGCCCAATATGAATGACGACCTAGCACAATACACAATCAATAAGAAAAAAGCCCAAGGACTCTAGCATATCAAAGCCCAGCCCAAAAACAAGTAACAAGTACTCGGCCCGGAAAAATGGGCCTGAAATTCTGGAAACAGTCACCAATCCCCACTCATAAGAGAAATGAAAAAGGACAAAGAAACTAGGCTATCAGGAAAATAGGAATTAGCGGATCGTCTTGAAGTTCTTCGAATTCTCCAGATTTGGGGAGCGCAGCAGGTAAAAAATCTCATACACTTGCTTTCGGATTTATTTTTCTCTATTATTACTCACAATTTCTTTTTTATTTTTCTAAATTTGAATATTTATTTATAGATTAGGGATTCTTGGTTTACGATATGGTGAACCTTCGGAGATTAAGAAAAGTGAAAGATTAAAACTTAACATTTTGTAAAATCGAAGTGATTAAAGTTCAAAAGTCAAACTTCTTTCGATGTGTTCTTTCCTCGCTTCCATCGATTTCAGAACTTGAATCCTCAATTTTAATATTTTTATAGTTATATTTTCATTGACGGCAGTATGCGACGGTTGTTCTTTGTTTTCCCTCCATCCTGATTTGATGCACAATTTCACGTGTAATAATAACTCAGTAAAATTGGGGGTTTGAGTTTTGAGTGGTGATCTTTGGCAGTGGAATAGAAGATGGGGTTCATAATGGAATTCGCTGAGAACTTGATTTTGAAGATGATGGAAGATCCAAAGGAAAGGGATCGCAAATTTAGGGAGCACGTTTATGCGGTTAAGGATAGATGCAAGAAGACCAAGGAGATGTGGAGCTACCCTATGCGCCCTTATGGGTTCTGGACATTCGAGCGCCACAATTCTCAACTCGCATGGGATGCTCAAATTAGCCAAGTTCCTGGTCGGAGGGACCTTTATGATGACCTCCTCCAGCAAAACTATGGTACATCTAAATGAGGTATTATTCGTCTACTTGATTTCTCAGAAGTTGCGGAAGAAGTGAATAAATGTTTGTCAATTTTGGATTTTTTTAGCACTTCTTGATCATTTTATTGTGCCTAAGAATATAGGACGTTGCTGCGAATGTAGGATGAATCTTTGATGGTTAAATTAAATACTTCAATTATCTTTTCAGGCCGGAGAGAAGTTGAAAAATATGTTTAGTGACTTAGTCGTTCAAAACTAGTGCTTATGTTTATCAATTTGCTGTTATTATTGTGTTGGCATATATTAGGACATCAAGGGCATATTATGGCAAATGTAAAAGTAAACTACTACCTTTCACAGTTTCATATTAGGATTTTGAAGTCTTTACTCCCAGAGAATGATTGATAAAATTTTGCACGTGTCAATGTAATTATGCAACTAGTTGTTTTCTATCTGTGTAGCTTGATTTTAAGTGACTGAAGACCATTACCCTTCTCCTAGGTCAATTGCTCCTTGTCATTGTTTCTCACTCTACTTGATTTAGGGAAGTGGATAATCTATGAGCTTACTGACCAGTGAGCTTGGAACCACTGTTTGTCTGTTAATCTTGAGTTGCTCTTGTATGAGTTAAAAAGTTAAATGGGAAAGGTTTATCTAAAGTGAGAATTACAATACATCTTTGTTCTGCAAATGTATTTGATATTCTTATTTTGTTTTTCCTTTATAATGCAGGAATGTTGAATTTGTCACAGCTTGTCAGAAGAAAAAAGTGGGAATTTGACATGTATTCTTTTATCCTGTTAATTTCCTGTATTATGCATGTTGGAGAGGTTTTAATTTCTAGTCATTTGCAAATCTCTACACTTTTATGTTATTTCAAATAAGGTTCCATGTGACTATGGGGGACAAAAGATTTTCTCTTTTTGTGAATTTACCTTCTTTTACTATCTGCACTTTCTGACCATTCATTTTACTATTTTCTTAGTCTTTAGAAGATTCAACTATGGAGATATGATAGTTTAAGATATGTTGTAGCCACCTTCGCTAATTGACTAATAAGGTGATGTGAGCAGATTCCAAGCTGGTTTTTGATTAGTTAATCCTTTTCTTCTAGCGAGATGTGAGGCGCCATGTCTAGCACATTAAATTTGTTTGGATATCATAGATGAGCTATATTAAATGTGAGGCAGGCATCTATTTTGATCTTGGATGTTTCACCATACATTTGCTGTAGCTAGCAGTCCAGTGCTGCGTAGATTATATGACGCCCATGAGGTCCGTCAACCAGAAAGTCTACGGAGTTACGTTTAGATCATGAAGACATGAGAGGACTTGTCACTCATTTTTTTAGATGAGCGTACACACCAATTTCCAATTCTTCTAGTTTCTTTAGGAATCTGGCTTATTGGTCATCCACCTTCATCTTCCAATTGGGATGAAAAGAGGAGAGAAATGATATTTATCCATTATTTTTTTATTATTTTTTAATTATTGATATATTATAAAATAATAATAATAGATTATAGATAATAATAAAATAATATATATAAGAAAAAGTAGTATATAAATATTATTACTTAAAAAAAAAGAAAATGAAGGTTGTTAAATATTTAATTATTGATATATTATAAAATTAAATTGTAATGAGATGTATCATGCTTTTTTTTTTTCTCTTTTTTTTTTGTATTTCCTGATTATTCTTCAATATGGTATTGGCCATTCAAAACAAAACCTTCAGTTGGAAATGGTAAATAGACGTCATTACTTACGACTCAGGGCAACCAAAAAGTAATTAGAATTTCATAATGTTTAAACCAGCATGGTTGTTTACTAGGGAGTGAGAGATGCGAACTTCCTACGGATGCCTGATTATTTAAACCATTTGGTTAGTGTTATTAGCAACTTCATTCATTCATTCATTAGGGATTCGATAGTCTAAATATCAGATAAATACAATGTATATAATTTTATAAAATAAATATGATTTAATAATTAAATAATTATATATATATATATATATATATATATATATTTTTTTTTTTTTAAATATGACTGTGTCATTTTTAAGCATAAAATGATTCAGATGCATTCATTAATATTAGTCTTACAATATGTACTATTAAAAAGAGAATAACGCTTATCTTAAATTTCACAAACATTCTATATCATGATAAATTTATGTACTGGAATGAAAATGACTGAAATGAATTAATAAAATAGTACGAGTGGTTAAGATAAAGAATTTATAAAATTTGAGAGATTTTATTTGCGAAAATAAAATTATTAATTATTCAATTTTAATGATTAACCAAATTTTGATAATGAATATGTAATTTCAAAACTTAGTTTCATGAAATTTAACTATAGTACAAGCACTATCCGTGCAAGGCTCAATGGAAGGATGAAATCTCCACCCACTTAACCTACTTAACCTACTAATATTAAAAGTAGATCAATTCTTTACCATTAAAAAAAAAAAAAACACTTAACCTACTAATATTAAAAGTAAAGTTATTCTCATAATTTTTACTTTTTACAAATTTCAAAAATTTCACGTTATCCTATTTCACATTGCATTAGACTTTAATTTCTATCAACATCATAAATAATATATTTTTAAAATTAACATTTATCCTGACGCTAATCCAACAACTACCGTACTCAGTGTTAGAATGTTTCAAGTGCCATTATTTTTGTTTTCTAGGAACTTGAGCATTTGTCTTTCTAAGAACTTATACCTTGGAAGGACAGTATCCAAATTGAGTTGGCCTATACTAACAGACTCAATTCTTGGCAAAGATTACACAACAAAATAAAAAGTGATCAATCTTTTATGCGAGAAAAAAGGAAAAAAATTTCATAACCATTTACCATACCATTTACATCAGAGCATTACATTCATTTGTCACACAATCTTCATTATTCATATATTTCTAACCAGACAGACGCTCCATATAAAGTCTCACGTAAGAAGGCTACTAAAATCGCAAATTTTGTAGAGAAGTGGGAAATATTCTACAGTCAAACTCAATCTGAATCAGAATCGGATGATTCTGCTTTACGTCCCGCGGAAGTTGCTTCATCTGCTTTCATCTTGGGTTCTCCCTGCTTAAATGCCTGAGCTATCTCATCAACGGGAATCAAAGGTAAATATCCAAAGATGGTATAACCCTTTCCAGTCATGTCCTTAATCACATGGTTGTACTTGTTCGACCAGTGAGCAGCTGTGGGAGCCGCCTTCTCCGCCACTGCACGGAATGGAAGACGGTGGTTGAGTACTGTACAAAACCTAACAGTGTTATTTAGCAGAAGCTGCTTAGACTCTGTAGCAGCATAATGTACAGCTGCTCGTGGCCCTCCAGACCGTGCCTCATCTACAACTTTCTCTGCCTTGCTTGTCACTTCCTGAATCAGACACTTAGATTGGCTGGCAACCTGCTTGGCCAAGGGAGGAGCATGCTCATCGAATTTGTGAGTCGCTACATCCACCTGTCACAATCATAGATTAATTAGCTCCTCTAGAAATTGCCAAACATTCCACAATTAATTCTATCATTAAAATGAAATTCCCAGGATGAAGGACACAAAAGGAATAGAGAAAGTAGTGGTTTTGAATAAGATAATTTACTCTCATTTCCATGTGTGTAATCCCACTTCAATCTAAGTATCTAAGAAAAAAATCAAACTGCGTGCCAAGGTTATTTCCAATGAACAAAGAAAAGCATCATATTCTGTTTTGAAACCAATTCAATTGGCAGGCCAATTGAGTATCAATTTCCTTGCTCTAAACTTGAGAGCCATTTAATGATTCGAATCAAACCCATAATTTTCAATCCAACAATCACCAATACAAGGAAATTTCACCTAAAAACGAGCTGCACATGTTAAACAGTATAATCAGAAGTTTGGCTTAGGAAAAAAGAACTTCAAGATCTCTGATTGAGCTATTTGAACATTAAGTTTAAGGTACCAAAATAGCTTAATCAGGAAACACTTACCTGGAAATACCAAATCAAGTTAATCTACAAATAAAAAACTTCCTCAGCTATTTAAGAAATATATCTTGATTTGAAATCAAGCAAAAATTAATAACAACAAACTCTGAATTATTAATAAGCCTATTCTGGATTTCGCCCTGCACCTTCAATCATATACTAGGGCAAAAAGAAAAGTTTACCAATTATATAAACAGAGCATAAATTTCCATCTAAGAAAGGACGGAGACAAGATCAAGATTAACAAAACTCTTACCTATGCAGATTATTTGATCCAAAAAAAAAAATCAGTCCGAAGGAGAGAGAGATAGAATCGTAAAAATACCTTGCTGTCAACAAAAACCAAGAGATCGTCAGGTACGCCCTTCAATTTGCGGTAGACAGGACCCAGAACGCTGGTCACGGTGCCCTCCACCGTTCCAACAGCGGATCTCAAAGGCCCTGAGTTCTTCTTCGCGTACTCATAGAGATTTGAAACACAGAAAAAAGCTCGAATCGCAGCAATCCTCACAAATCCAAGGTGCTTGAGTTCTGGATTCTTGCTCTCAGCCTCGGTCTGCAGACATATAGAGATGATCATAGAGAGAAACGTCATGAAGATTATAATCTCAATAAAGAAAAACAAGAAAAAGAAGAAGAAGACTAAGAACAGCAAGAATATTAATTGCTAACCTTCTTGGTGGCCATTGATTTCTATGAGTTGAACTTGCTCGCCACTGAAATTTCACCAGTATTTGAAGGGGGGAATCAATGGCAAAACTGTGGTAGTCTAAACTCTAGTTGATCTGACCTGAGGGTAGAGGCAAAACCTGATTTATAAGGGGCCCAGACTCTCAAAACAGACTTATAGGTCTTCGTGAAGGTGGGGCGTGGGGCCTATACTCAGCCCCAAGGATCTTTCTAGCTGAAACCAGGCACCTAGGGAAGGCACGTGGCAATTTCTAACAGGTATCTGAATTCGGAAGTTGAGAACCTTCTGGAAGAACGCCAATTAGCCGTGAAAATAGTTCTAATATTATATTTTTATATTTTTATCATATAATTTATTTTTAAATTAATTATTAAATTTTAAAATGAAACTGCTTATATATGAAGATATTTATAATAATAATATTGAATTTTTTAATAATATTAAAAATATTCTGTCAAATAGGGTCTTTGGATAAATTGCTTCTTCTATCGGGCTAGAATAAAATTGGAATATAACAGGAAAGGGTAAAAATGAAATTATGGTAGTATCACAAGTTGCAAGGGATATGAGATCTATGGAGAAGTAATTTAATCGCAGCTATGTGGTAGTCAATTTCCTGCTTTCCTTTCGGTATCTTAGGGTCTTCTCGCCCATTAAATTCAACCTTCCTAATCTTATCCTACATGCCTCTTACCAACATTCCTACTTAGCTAGGTAGGCAAGAGGCGAAAAAGTCGCCTATGTCAAATTTTTTCAAAAATTGTCGGTATGATCAGTGATATCTCTCTATACTTTCCCGTCCGAAAGAAACATAAAGAAACAAATCATGGGACCACATATTGAAGTAGAAGATCAGATAAACTACGAAGTAGCTGGGGCCGCTCTATCGTGGATTCAGAGATTGGGGCACTATTTTGGACAAATTTTTATCAATTAAAATGCACAATGCTCCAAAATTTGATTCGGATTGAATTTGTATCTTTTCATATTTACTAACTTACTAATCAGTTATTTTAATAATGCATATAAGTATATACATGTAAAAATTTAATAATTTACAATATAACAATTAATATATTAAAAATATTTATTTTTTACATTTTTTATATTTTGTATTACTATATAGAATTATTTTTTAAATATATCTTACCTTATGATATATAATTATTAATTACCACACATTAACAATACTTAAGCCAATCTATGAAAGTAGTGTTACAAATGAAGAGAAAATAAAGCTTTTTCACAAAATACTTAAAAATACTAGTATACACTTTATTCATCAAGCAAATAGCCTTTATATAGGCTGATACACAATAGTGAATTGCATAAAAATAGGTATTATCCCACATTCCCACGTGCAAAAACAAACTCTAATAGACTAGGTAAATGACCAACAGAACCCCTATGAACTTGGTCAATATCAAGGTCAAAATTAATTTTATTTTTCATACAGAATAATAAAATACTCCTATAAACTAAGACCATACGCAAGTTGGCAAATTACTACTTTATCCGACAAGTAGTAGTATTTTATAAAAGGAGAAATGCTTCTTATCTAGCATCTATATCGATTGCCATAACAAACAATGTAAAGCACAAGATCAGTAGTATTATTTAAAAAAGTACAGTAAATTGGTGACAAGTGAGAAACTTCGTTTGTGGCACAAGAAAATCAGGAGGAAGTTGGGATGTGTTATATGGTATTTATCCTTTTTTTTTTCTTTGCCAATGTTAGATGAGGGCCAATTACAATAAAGTCGGTCAGGAATGCAGAAACAAGATTTCCACCATGTACAGTGTCGCTATGCTACTGTATCCAAGCTTCACGCTGTCACTACTTATAAGGGATATTATGCGAATAGTAACGACAATGATATATTGTTTAAGGTCTGAGACTATGAAAGAAGTCAGGACTTGGTATTCCTGAAATACTAATGGAGGGATCGGGGATGCAGGTTCACAGAGCTTCAGATCTCTGGCGCTTCACATTTTGATGGATAGGCTCCTTGACCTGCAAAGGAAGGGAGAGTACGAAACCGAAAAGGTCTGAGAGACTACAGACATGTCCACTTGTTCGTATTTGGAAGGAATTTATATGAGGAACAAGGAAGCTTTAGCATACCGTGCTTGTTTTCCTGGATCGCTTGTCTTGGGAGGACCTACTGCAGATAAGTGTCTCAACTTCGTTACACTGATTTATAGTTGAATTTTCATTTGCTCTGCTGTTCTCTTTGCCTGGCGCAAAACTCTCCCTTGAAGCTACTGGCTGTATGATTCCGAAATATATTACTTATCAGTTATATGTAGACATTCAGAGGCAGAGAATCGCCCCCATGGATCATAATCACTGGAAGCTTAATATAACTTGCCTCAGCCTTGCTGGTGGGAGTGTTCCCAGGCTCTCTCGCCTTCGACATGGTCTGCCCACTCCTGGGGGAGTTAGTTTGGTTTATATCAGATCTAACTCTCATTCGTGTTAGATCAGATCCAATGGAGTGGAGGACACCACATGTGGACTCCTCCCTGTAGTTTCTCCCTGAAAACCAAAAAAACATGTGATACTTGAAAGTGCTAATATCTAAAAGCAGTAGAATTGGTAGGATAAAAATTAACGGCGTTAATCCATTACTATTTGCATGGAAACCAATAGGCTTGGACTTGCTATTTGGTTTACTGTAATCAACATCCTGCAACATTTTAAATCAGAAAAGAAGAGGTAAACATACGTTCAAGTAAATGGCAAATATATACTCAGAATATTTTGCAGTTAATACCATAGCTTCTGTAGTACCCAGAGATTTCTGGACTTCAATCAGCTTCCTCTGGGTGAACTCAGAATGGATCACACGTTTCCCTGATTTGCAACATGGATATAAAAAGTAACCAGGGAAAAATTAAGGAAAAGAAAAAGATTATTCTCTGATCGTTAATTTGATACCTAATCTTCTGTTGCCTTTGGGTTCAACAAAACCGTCCCGAGTCATTTTATCAATTATCTTGCGTACCGCTGTCGGGGTTACTTCTCCCTCAAGCTTGCTTTGAAGCTTTGTGACTGTCACATATGTCATTGGAAGAGCATGATAGAGAGCCTGAGATATTTACGCCTGGGTTAGGAGATACTACACAAAAAGTAGTTATAAGACATATACGACAAAATAACTGACACTCATTAAGGCAACAATTCAAGAGATCGATTTATGTAGTGTACAGATTATGGACTACAGACTCCATCCTCTCATTCTTCAGATAATGTAGGGAGCCTTGAAACTAGGAATAGGATTCAATTCACAACCAGTAACATATATATTCACATTTGATTGTGATATTAACTGTTAACGTCTCTGTCTCACACACTTTATTGAATTCTTTCATCCCTGAGCTCTAGCTCAAATAAGTATTAATATATTATCAGTGTACTCTCTTTTTTGGTAGGGTATTCTGAGTGTACTTTACTTCGGCCCAAGAAGCACCGCTTTTATACCTGAGCACTAGTTTTATGTAACTAAACGTGACATACAAATAAAAGGTCAGCCAAGATCTTCATCAATATCATAACAAAGAAAATTGAGGAAGAATTAAAACTCACCTTCAAGTACATGCGATCTTCAACCTGTGGAACTCTGTCAACGACTTGAATAGTTTGACCATCAGTTTCTTCTTTCACGGTATTGAACTCATAGTCAGATTTCTGACAATGCAGTTTTCATTAGACCAAAAAAATATCTGCTTGTAAAATTGAGAGAGACAAAACCAACCATTTGCTTGTTAATGGCGTAGGCATCCTTTCCAGTTTCTGATAGTACACCTTCCTTAACAAGCTTGTTCATGATCTCTGAATAACCCATGAAAATTAATCAACATAGCAACAGAGTTTGTCAAGTAGTGGAATCTACCACACCGCTTTAATGTGATAATTAAACCTTATACCTTCAGTTAAAACCTGCAAGTATCACAGTTCAAATTAAAATTGCATTTGACATATAAAATGAGAAAAAAACAGAAGAGAAAATTGCAAGACTTGAACCATTATCTAAGAATGGCAAAAGAAAATCTAAAAGTACTAAAGTGTTATAATAGTCAGAAAAATAAAAGTTAGTACCACTGAGATGTCTGGAAAATTTGCTAGAACGTCAGTGAGCTCAATAATGTCAAGGTGGCAATTGTTGATCCACTCCTTCACCCGGGTTAATTGTTGCTCATCTTCCATAGAATCTTGCGTATTGTCTGTGCAGAATATTGAAGATTATAAGATATTCTAACATAATATATATACACACACACACATTCACATGCGCACAGTAAGAAATAGAGAGAGAAGGAAGGAGGGAGCGAATTTGTGTCAAGCGCTAAGTTACTACTTACCTTCATCAAGCATGGCGTCATCTTCCTGTGCTTGCAGTTTCTCTGTCGCAATAGATATTAACTCGTTTCCTTACTTAAAGAAAATAGTGGAGAAAATGAAGTGAGCGACATGGGCAGCAAGAAGTGAACTTAATTAGTAATTACCTATTGGAGCAACTATATATCGATCCCCTTCCGAATGATCAACCTAAAAGTTGTAGAATTTCACAAGATTTAATGAACTCAGTCGCTTTAGTGGCTCATTTCAATCAGGTTGAATTAAAAGAATCCTTAATAGCAATGGTTTTACCAAGCAATACCCCCACTTACCTCACTGTCAGTATCAGAATACTGATCCCTCTGTATGGAATCAGCTCCGGAGCTCATGTCATCACCTTGGATTCCCTCATTATCATCCTCACAAGGGTCAAGAACGCTCTTTACCTATAAATTTAAATAAGAAACCATTGTCAAAAACCTGAGAAATGGATTTTAACTTGGCTGTGAACATGATATTCTTTCCTTACCTTGAGAGCTAACACAAAATGCTTACTGTTTACGTTCCCAATCTCCATTTTCAATGGACTTTTTGTCCATGGATGACGACCTTCTTCTTCTATGCAACACCTGAAGAATGGAGGCTCATAATCTGCGGGCTGCAAGCTTAGATAATTGTGAATTAGTCTGCGCTTTGGCAAAACGAAATGGTAAAATTTTACCAATGTCATAACAAAGCTCGTGCCTTTTTATCACAATCTCATTAACCATTTCAACAGTTAAAGAACCACCAAAGTCAAAATGTATTCAAATATAGACATTTCTGCAATTCATAAACATGATAAAGAATTTGATAAGCATATTAAGGAACTGAGATGCGCTATTCTATGATAAAAACCATACCGTCACATCATCATAGTACAAGAGCTTCATCAATACGGTACGCTGAGGAAACAATAAAAAGCAATATCTCAAAATTCTTGCAATGTAAAAACGAACTGTGAAGTGTAAAAAATATGGTTGTATCAAGCAAACCATCTGAAATTATTTACCTCTTCTGGCATTTTGTCCAAAGTTCTCATCAACTGAACCAGTGTACGAATCATTTTACATGCAGAACTCCTGAAGATGACATCATGCGGCATATAAGATTAATTAGTAAATTTTCAGGATAAGACCGTTTCAGATCTAAATTAAATTTTCTTATGAAAATAACCTCATCTGCTGTGGAGTAATTTCTGTGGAAGAGTTACACTTGAATGTCCCACCCTGCTTTTTGTGTCCAGTGCGATTGATATTCAAGGAAACCTCTTGTTTGTCAGAATCTGAATAGCAGAAGGAAACTACAGTAGAGAATACACAAGTGTAAGTAAGAAACAAGAATCCTATATAAATGTCTCAAATTAAATCAAATTGGAATATACATTGTGCCACTAGCATTGAGCACAGTCATCCTAATATTTAATAAGTTGGCGGCTTTCTCTACTCAGTCAACTTTTCAACGAGATCCTACTGAACACAATTTTAATCAGATTTATCAAAAGCCTTACATGCATATTCCTCAAGCATCGGTCCATCTATTGCTTCACACACACAAAATAAAAGTGTCTTCAGGTATTTCTTCTGTAAAGCATCGTATACACCTGTAATTTAAATAAAAGCGAACAGATAGCATACGATTTAAAACAATTCAAAATAAAATCTGAAAATTAATTAAAAACAAATTAAAGCAGATAGCATAAAACGTGCCTTTCTCCATCCAATCAATCAGTCGGCGAGATTCTGCATCCATTGGCATCAGTTTTTTTATTTTCATCTCTGTCGTTTTATACAAAATTTTCCATGAAATTCACAGACAAATATTAGAAGATTCAGTTAAAATCGAAGTAGAATGAATGGACTACTAAAGATTGATCTTACCAAGAGCAGGAACAGACTTATCATTGAAGTACTTCTCTGGAAATAGGCCTCTGATGTAACTGATATTAAATATAGCAATTCGGAGCAGGTTCCTCGTCTGCCAAATTAGTTTCAGATTAATTAATGAGATAACTCTGACTCCGGATTCTTATTATTATCATTTTCGGCCCTAATACGTCTCAGATTTAAGAAACTGATAGAGAAAGAAAGCTCCATGCGATTCAAACCAAACTTCCCTGAGCAGAAAGTACATATTGAAATTATAGATCACGAAATTTTAGTTTTAGATCCCGTCTAATGTCAAGGAGCACTGAAGAAGCTAATCGCTATATTTCTGTTAATGAAGAATAAAAAATATTTGGCTGAACTGAAGATCTTTGGTGACTGCTCAAAGCAGAAGTTAGAACTTGATAACAGAAGAAATACAATATCAATTCGTTTTTGACAGCTGAATTTAGTAAGAAATCTAAAATTCACTGACAGCAATAAATTATCAACTGGAATTAAAGCAGAGGAAGAACAGAAAGAAAACTTCAATAATAAAAAAAAAAATGTTCACGATGATCTGTGCAGGAAAATCCGATCAAAATGTGCAAAATATGAAAAGCTAATGAAGGTAAGCGATCGTTGAGTACCAGAAGAAGCGAATCCTGCTCGGTGATTTCAGCTTCCTTGACTTTCTGTGCAACGACCTGAAAGAACAAAACGAAATTCAGAAGCCATGAGAGAGGAAGAGGATCAAAATGAAGGAATAGATGATTCAGAGAGCCTTCTGTTCTCACCATGGTTTCAGCGGATACAGCAAAACTCCAGAGTTACAGCGAAAAAAGAAAGCAGAAGAGAACTCAGAGTTTGGTCGAAGTGAAATATTTTGAATGGAATGTGGCGGGGCTGGAAGGCGAAGGACATCGGTTGTTATATATAGGCTCAATCTTGTGCAGTTATGGGAGACATCCACCACGCGATTTTGCAATTGGCAAGTGCCGATCATGTGCTAAACGTTGAGGAGCCGAGCTGCAAGTAGTATGTGCTCCAACTCCAAGTGAGACGAGCGAAAGGCCAAATAGAAGAAAAAAAAGGTTTATGGTCACGCAAGTTCGGTGAGTTGGCTTGGCGCCAAAAGGAGATTAGAGAATTTTGGGCTAAGTGTTCCCCTACACCCCATTTTTTATTATAGATATAATATAAAAAAATAAAAAATATAATTAATAGATAATAATAAATAATAAATATAAAAAAAAATATGAAAAAAATATAAAAAAGATGTAAAAATAACATTACCTTTGTCTTAAATAAAAGAAATACAAGTTTAACTGTTAACTTCCATTTTACGAAAATATTTTTATAGTATTATTGTTTATGAAATTTATTTTTAAATTATAATTAAATTAATTTTAAAAATTTTAAAAATAATTATTTTTGTCTCAAAATATTTAATATTAAAAATGTTCTCTTTTTACCGTCATTGACTTGGCCGGGTTTCGTCGTATTATGTAACAATGCATTGATTAATAAATGCACTGAAAACGGATGGATTTAACCCTACAACCGGATGTTTAGTTGAGGGAAAAAAAAAACACTACCATCGATATAAACATTTCCGATAATGTGGTTAAGATTGAGAAGGTGAAAATTTAGATATTCAATCCTTCTCTTATATTCCAAAAAAACAAATAAATTCTAATGTTTCCGTGTGCGCATGCAGGGGTGTGTATCCATACATATATATGAAGGAAAACTGGAAAAAAGAAGGAATTGTGAAAGGTCAGCTTCTCCCTATCAGGCCATAACATGTAAGGAGACTCAATAGCTATTACTTGGCATGAACAAGTTAAAACATTCTTTCCAATTATTTTCTTCTAATGGAATCCTCCAAGGAAACTCCAGTTAAGAGAGCATAGATATGTAAATAAAATATTTGGGGAATTTTTATTACCAAACATCCCTACTAGCCAACTTGTATACGCGGTTTCAACTCAACACATATTACACTTTCTATCTGCCTCTTCATTTTTCTGGTTGAAAGCATTTCATTACAACTTCCACAACATAGGGAATGCTATTGCTAATGTCATTGTTTAAGACTGTTACAACATAAAAAGTAGCCATCCTTTCTCAATATTGTACAACCCACGATGCATACTGAAGACTCGACAAGAGATCTCTTCTATTCGTATTTAGAGAAGGATGCACAGCTGCAGCAATTTTCTCCCGAAGGTTAAATTTCTTAGCAATTAGGGGCCGGACATCATCAACTCCAACCAAGCTCTCCAAAAACGGAAGTAATAAAATCAATTCTTGATCTGAACGATCATCAAACCAGCTCTCAATTGGTATTCCATTATCCACCTGAAACCCAAATGCCTGGGGAGCAACAAAATTAACAGCAGAAAAAAGTATTAATAATTGACATTTACATAAAGTGTTTGAATAAGCTTCTACTTTTTAGCAATTACTTTAAATAAGTGTTAATTTTGAAAAAGTAAATATTTGATGTTTAAATATAGTTATGTAAAAGTGATTTTAGTGAAAAAAAATAAATTTGTGGTGTTTATATGTAAAAATATAAAAACTCTTTTGTGCAGATAAAATTATTGAAAAATATATATAGAAATATTTTTATAGTGTTTAGATTTTAAATTTTTTGTTAAAATTAAATTTAAAATTATAAAATATTATTAAGAATAGAAATATGTTAACAGTATAAAGATATTTTTAATATTAAAATTTTCTATCTCTTCCATTCAAAACTATTTTGAGCTAAAAGTTAGAAAAATGAGTTTCTAAAAATAGCTACTTTCCAATTTTGTCTAAAAGTTGTTGCCAAACACCACTTTTGACCAAAAGCGATTTTAAAAAAAAAAAAAGCAATAACCAAACAGGCCCATAGTATTTTATGAGAATTCTGTCTATATACTCTGAGAAAAGCCTAAAAAACAAATTGTAGAACGTGATAAATAGTAGTATTTCATGTTAAATGATAGGATAAAATGCAAATTTCCCTTTGTCAAATGACCCCTCAGTAGTTTTAATTTTGATAATTAACCCCCTTAAAATTTGGCAGATAACCCCTTCCATTATGTAAAAGACAGCAAGGAAATAGAATCAATTGAGTTTAGATTTTGGTAACATTTTATTAAACAATAGTGCTCCTAGTGAAATTTCTCTTGATTTCATGAATCTCAACAACTGCATTTTAGTTAGACTATTATAAACGTGTAGCATTTTGAAAGGGACTTCGACAAATATTGAAAGTTTGGGCAGGTAGATTGCCAAAACTAAAACCACAAGAGGTTATTTGCCAAAGTTGAAGCAAGTGATTTGCAATTTGGTACTAAATACAAATAACAATGAAGTACCAAAGTTAAGGGTCAAGGTGTTTCAGCTAGATGTCACAGCAGAAACTCAATAATTGACAGGAAAGCTTCAGTGTGAAACATAAGGATAACTTTTTACTATTGTCACCCTTAATAAGTACAGTAATAATCTCAGACAAGAGGATAGAAAACCATACCTGTGGGGAATTGTCAATTATTATAACACGTGCCAAATCACGACCAAGAACTGTTAAATCTTTTAGGTAATTTCCCTCCACATAAACACAGGACTCACGGTAAACACGATGGCGAAAAATCTTCCTCTTTGGATCAAGCACATTTAGAAGTTGCTCAGCATAAATACTTTGACTAGCTGTAAATATTATAATTTCAAACAGACTGGAAACTCTCTCAAGGAAATCTTTGAGGTGAGGTCGACATCGGACATAGACAATATGCTCCTCAAAATTAAAATTAACAGGAAATGTGAAGTCTGCATCTTCACAAGGTTCTAAGGAAGAGTGCACCAAAGTTTCTGCCAAACAGAAAATCACAATCACCATACCAAGTACAAAAAGAGCAGTTCAACCTAGAGCTTAACAAAATAAGAAGGAAAGCATTTTTTTACTCAAAAATACATGTTTTCACCTTCAGCAGGCATTCCACATGTAACAAGGACGAATTCAGGGTTCAATTTAGCAATTGCAAGCAACCATACTTGCTGATGACATTAAATCAAAGCATTTAATTGGCAAAGTAACAGAAATAGGATTATAAGAGCAGAGTGAAATTAGGGTAGAAATCTTAGTTCAATTCCCATGTAACAAAAAAAAATTAGGATAACAGGAGAGGTATTGAGGGCATGATAACCATCATATTAACAAAATGTCAATTATTAACAAAATTCTCTCAGTAACTCGTAAGACCAAGAAAAAGAGAGATATATACAATGCAGGACAGGAAAACTGAAAAGATGATCAGGAAATACTAACAAATAACAATTGCAACAGGAGCTTCATTAAACACTAGCCTTTCAAAATCTAAATAACCAAAAATTAATCCTATTTAATTTTAGTGGAGGTGGTTGTTCTTTTTCAGTCACACAAGCAACTTAAAAATGACATATTATCTGATTTTCTTACCATCCAAGTCCAGGACAAGAGTGGTAGGTGGGCAACTTCGTGTCTGCTTAGGTAGCAGCAATGGTCTAAAAGTTGGAACCACCGATGACAAATTTGGTAGGGTCTTTATGAATAAGTAAGGATCAAAGTCATCAAAATCAGCAAAGTCATCATCCTCTGGGCACAGATCAGGTGATATAGAGCTCTGACCATGTTCATCGACACATTCCAGCTTTGAGTCTTTCATGGAAAGATATATGTCAGAAACGTTCCCATTTCCATCAAAATCAGAACTGCAACCACTGACATCTTCTGTGCCTAAAGCAAGCATCTGATCACAAGTCAGTGTATTCGAGTAGTTGGAAGAATTATTTATGTCTACTTCCATTGCAATGGAAGATTCTTTACTAACTTGACCATCAACAGTATCCTCCTTGGGTAACTCTATTTTTTCATCTGGAGAGATACTATTCTGGTCCCCATTCTGAAAAATTTTGACAAAATCAACTAGAGAGAAACAAAAGAAAAGGATTAAAAATTAACAATGAAAATTTTAAAAATATCATACTTCAAAAACTAAGACTACATGGACAACCAGAAAAGGAACAAAAAAAGTCAGTACCAAGAATTATTAAAACAATACATTGTCATTTACCTCTGTCAACAACTTTCCCTCCAGAACCTTTGGATATGTGAAATCCAGGAGAAAATATAGTTCCAGACTCCAGATGCACAGCTTGCTTGTTACAACCCTGAAGAATTATTTCAAAACAAAAAAAACTTTGGAACTACAGTACTTTTGCATTATAGAATCTACAGTGTTTCAAGAAAAGTCTCTTCAATTAGACATTTCAGAAAGCATTTGCATTTAACATGCTAATCACATGCAGGAATCTTTCAGATATTTACTACATCAGAGAGACCACGTTCCTTTGCGTAGGGAAACTATGTCCTTATGCAGTTTTATAGAAGATTCGTAAAATGGCTTGCAGGCAAAAGAGAAACTTATGTAGTAGCACGCATGCACACAAGCACACAAAGAGAAACGGCCAGAAAGACACTTGTACAGATGGTCAAGTTAAATTACCAAGAAATCTACTGAAGCACCATCAACCACATCAGTTGCCAAAGAAGCATTGGAAGTCCCATGATTTACCAAGTCATACTCATTACACAAATCTGTCGAAGGAATTGGCTCACCACCTTTCTTCTCAAGAGTACTGACTGAAAGTTGCAGCAAGAAGATGAAAAATAAAAGTACTTAATCAACCATTGGTCTCTTATTTAAAGTCATATCATTTTGGTTTAGAATGTGCACACTGCAAACTTTCAAGATAAAAAAGCTCTGAGAATCATATGCAGATGTGAGGAATATATTTAACACTAAAAGACGTTGTTAACAACAATAATAATGGAAAGATGATTAATTCCGTTTACTGGCACTGGCAGCCCTATATATAAACATTTATCAGTATAGTAATGAAGAAACTATGCTCTTGAAGTGGCAAACTGGTTATGAGTCAGAAATGGTAGAATAAGAAGATATAAAAGATACAATCAATATATGCAAACAGCCAACAGAATGTCTAGTAACTTACTAGGTTTCTTCTTTCTATTAGAGGATGTAATTAATTCAGTGACATTCTTTTCAACTGCTTGTCCATTTCCAGAGACCTTCCTCTGTGCTCTTGAAACCCTTGGACTAACACGCTCAAGACTACCATTTCTTCCAGAAGTTTTTTTCTTGGTTTGCATTTCCACACTGAGAAGACGTCCAAAGACCTAGTTAGATTTTGCAAGAGAAACCAAAGCAGCAAAAAATGTTCCTGAACAAGTATCCCAGTTGCAACATAGCATGCATTCAGGACAAATGATCAAAGGATAATTGCAAATTAGAGATATTTTAACCAAAACTAAGAAGCAATTGTTTTTGAGGATGATCAAATATTCAAAGTAACACAAATGGTCACTACAGCAGGCTCCACACCTGTAGGATTAACAGAACTGGGACTCACTTAATTAAAGCAAGCATGGAATTTAGCATAAAGGAAGCATTTACATAATGTTGCTGGAATCCTGGGCTTAATTTAAGAACCAGGAGACATGTTCATATTTGTAGGGGTTGAATTTAATGTTCTAAGTTCCAACAACAACCAGTTCATTCACATGCATGAGATTATGCTTAATACCAATAAAAATAAAACCAGAGAATAAAAATCCTGACAAGAATTATTCAAATTAAGCCTCAGGGTTGCTTTATTATTTAAATTGGTCAAGCATGTTCAAATGGGGATAAAAAATTAATAAAAATCAAGGTCAAAGTCAGTCAAATTCCAAATTTGTTCCAAAGCAACAAAATACAAGTGCGTTATCTATTCACACCATCATCATATTTAGACAAATAATTATCGAATCGGCAGAACTCCGTACCCTAGATAAAAGTATCTCTAAATTACAGACTGAGACTGACAAAATCCCAGATCGAACCAAACTAAATCTTTTAGCATCAATGTAAGAGCATTCATTGCCGCATAAGCACCTAACAGAACAAGTCAAAACTAAAACCCAACCAAATCATATAGAAACCCTAAAAATACAACAGACCGAATCACAGAAGATCTGCAAGATACCAGCATAAGCTAAAAGAACAAGCTCAAGCACAAGGAATTCGTACCTGAGCCAAAAATCAGCAGCGAGAGGCTCTCAATGCAAGCCTTGTACTGACTTCACTGGTAATCCGAAAGAAATAAGAAAAGAAGTATATTAGTACGGAAATAGCTTGGAGGAAGTAAATCTGGATGAACTAAAACCCTAAAACCCTAAAATCGTTTAGCAGTGGAAGAAGGAGCTATAGTCTCCGAGTGTTTAGAGGTTTTCCCTCCAATGGGAAAATGAGAAAAAGTGAGAGGGAAAAAAGACGAGGGACGGAAAATTATTTTTGTCGGAACAAAGGGATGAGAAGATAAATAATGCACTCAGACAATTAGGCCACCGAAATTTGAAATCTTTTTTAAATATTTGAAACATACACAGGAGCATACTCGCAAAAACGTAGGACACGTGTCACAATGACGACAATCATGGCCCGTGTATGAATGCGACTGCGAGAGCGCGTGGTTAATGGCGCATAAATTAAATTTTTTAATATTTTAAATTTAATAACAAGCTTTCGAATGATATCAAAATAAAATTTTTATAAACAGCTTAATATCCTAATGTATATATGTTCTTATGTAGTTTTCAATTTAGAAAGATGATTCAATTTCTCATTGTTTGTTAAAACTAAATCTATTAAGAATTCAATTTAATTGTTATCAATGAATTGAATTATATTTCATTATTGAATGAAATCTTATATTTGAAAATAATTTTCTAATTTATAAAATTCAATAAAATTTTATTGTTTATAATATATTTTAAAGTAATAGAATTCAATTAAAATTTTAATTTTACAATAATATTATTTATTAATATATCAATATATTTATGGATTTGTTTTTATTTCAAAAAACTTCAAACTAGTCTTTAAATAAATAATGCATGTAATGTATACTATAAAAAAATTAAAGTATTTACAGAGAATATTTTAACTTTTAGTATATAGAAAGTAAAAAATAACCAACATAAAATTATTATAAAGAATAATATTTTTCTCAAATTTTTTAAATTAATGTTATATTTGAGGTGCTAATAAATAAATTAAAAGAAACTACAAACAAACAAATATAGTGAGAGAATTTAAATTTACAAATATTAAAATCATTTAACTATTAATATTTAAAAAATGTGTTACTTAAACTTCAGTCACACTCCTTTAATTTAAACTTCATAAAGATCTATAATTAAATATAAGAGGACAAAATGGTGCATAATATTTAGGCAATTTATTTTTTTGGTATTTTTAGTCATTTTAATTTGTTAAATTTGAAATTTTGGTCCTCTTAATTTTACATTAAACAATATAATCCTATTAGTTTTATCAAAGTTATAGTAAAGTTGTAATTTTGGTCCTCTTAATTTCATCTTAAATGATCAAAACTGCAACTTGGATGAAATTATAGGAACTATATTGTTCATAGTAAAACTAGAAGAACCAAAACTGTTACTTTGGTAAATTAAAAGGACCAAAAATACAATTAAACCTTATTTTTTTCATAAAGCTTAACTGTATTTTTGGTCTTTTTAGTTTGTCAAAGTTACAATTTTGATTTTCTTAATTTCATTAAAGTTACAATTTTGGTCATCAATTAAATTTTCATCCATTTTTTAACAGTTATTATTGACATGAACAACAAAAAGTTACGTAAACACAAAAAATTTATATGTCACCAAATAATTTTTCGTTCTCAAACGTTCGGGTGAGAGAAGATTAAAAATTTTGGGGGTGCTAATATATTGTCCAATTTGACATAAATGTTGAAAAGATAAAATTATTTGGTAACGTATAAATCTTTTGTATCCACATAACTTTTTGTTGTACACAAAAATAATGATCGTTAAAAAATAAATAAAAAATTACCTAAATGATTAAAACTACAACTTTAACAAATTAAAAAAATAAAAAATACAATTAACCTTCTCAGAGTGAATGCAATTAAATGGATTTCTCATAATGAATGCAAGTCATGGGTTCCTTATAATTAATGTAATAACTAAAGATCTAGCACACTAATGAACATTTAATACTTGCCTTGATCCTCTGCAAACACAGTTTATATAACGATTATTCAAAGTAAGAAAATACAACTATCTTGGATAATTACAACTTACAAACTATGAAGCAATCAGTCCCATTTCGCCTTCTCCTTGTTGCCTTAGGTATGTTTCTTTGCTTGCGTGGTAATAACTATCCTCGTCCTACTTCATACTGGCGATAATTTCTTAAGCTAGTGACACATATTCTGATATTAAGTATAAGAAAATTGAAGGTTAGAGATTCGAACCCACCATGTTATTTTCTCAAAAATCATTGTGCTGTTAGTGTTGTGACACGACCTGAGATCTCTGCAAGAATGCACTAATTGGGTAAGCTTGTAAGAGTCCACCCTAATCACATATGTCTACAGTATAACAACGTGTCTATTGTTTATTTATCATATAAAAGTTCTCATAATGGCCAATGAATAAAATATTATGGGTTCTATTATGTGTACGCCCACTTTGTAACAAATCAACAATAGACGTATTATTATAAAATAGACATATGTAGTCAGAATGTATTCTTTTTTATTTATCACACAAAATAGGCGTTCTCATAATGGCCAATGAATAAAATGTCATGGATTCTATTATGTGTACGTTCACTTTGTGACAAATAAACAATAAACGTATTATTGTAAAATAAACATACGTAGTCAGAATGTATTCTTTTAGACGTATTCAATTAATACATTCATGTTGGGGTCTCAAGTCGTGTCACAGACTAACAGTGCTAACATGTTGTGCTCCTAAGCCTCCTATATAATAAAAAATAATGTTTACTTTTGTTCCTAAAATTGGTGATGATATATGCAGTTGCAACATTGGTGGGGTCAGGGGAGGCAAAGATTGAAAGGCAGTCAGGGGGGCAAGGTGTGTGCGAGCAAAACTCCTGTAAATGCTTATTTTCGTGTGCTCCGAACAAAAAGTGCAACGTGGGTTTGGGTCGATGTAGCCAAAGTTGCAATCAAACGTGCTGTGCTGATAGATGTGCTGCTTCATATCCTGATGGTATTGGCTTCTGCGATGATCGCTTAGGCTTTCCATATGCCTTGTGTCAATGCCAATATAGGTGTTAGAGAATAGAGATTCATTAATCTGGCTGTATTCATAAATAATTTAATGACTATTTACATCTTGCCAAGTTATTTCACCTGCTATTGCCAGCTAGTTCGGTATGATGGATTACCAAAGTTCTTATTCAAAATGTCCTAAAAGGGCCCATTAAGTGCTTGCAAAATGAAGAGGCCTTTTAAAACAAAAAAAAATCCAACTTATACAATCTCATAAAGCAATAAGGCATTAAGTTTCTTCTCACAAAATTCACAAAAAAAATTGCTAACCAATCATTATATAAAAGGATTATGTAAGCGGGATGGGATGAGTGGTAATGATTAACTAAAAAAAAAAGAAAAATAAGTAAACTTATTTGGCCGTGTTATAATTTTTTTTAGAGAATCATTTTTTTTAAAAAAAAAAGTATTTCTTTGAGTGTATATATTTTTGTGTAAAAAATATTAGTTTCCTTTAATTTTATTTTGCTAAGTAAGCAGCAATATACTTAACTCTCACAGCAAAAAAAAATTGTTATTTAAAATTGATTTTTACTTGTTCAAACACTAATTAAAAACAAAACAAATACTTTTTATAATTTAGAAAAAAAATACTTAATCATACCTAAATAGCTAATAAGTGATATGATAGGATTGTTAAGGTGAGACGGGATGAGTTGACCTGCCAAAGTGACGAGTTGATAAAGTGCCAACCCAACTCGTCCTATGGTGAATTGTGGGTTGCACGTTGCGGGTTGCTCGCCAAACCCAATAGGTTGTACTGCCTTTACATGGATTAGAGGTGATAATAGATGAGATGTTGAGTTTTAAAAAAAAAAATAGGTCAGCTTGCTAACAACTCGCCCCAGCCCACCTCCCAGGTAGGGCGGGCTAAAATTTTTTAACTCAACCAGCTCCTTTTGCATGACAGGTTAGGCCAGCCCATTTTGACACATGCGATAGATAAAATAAAAGCCAAATGCAATAGATAAAAGAAAAAAATGAGTGGTAATATTTTAATAACAAATTTTAGACAACAATATCATTTTAATATTTACTAATTACAACTCATACCTGACATATTATTTTTAATAATTTTATTATATAATTATTTTTTTTACTTTTATATCTGAATGTGAAATAGCTTATACTTTTAATAAAATTTCTTTTAATTGAAGCACTGATGTTTTTTTTTTAAGCCACGGGTCATTAGTATATAATGGAATGATAGCATGGTATAGTATAGTAATAGTATTTAAAACTTTAGTTGGCATATATAGAATTACAAAGCTTGCGCATGCATTAAGACGGCAGATAGCGTAGAAGTTTAAATATAACATACTAAGATTGACACTACCCACCTTGTGCCCTTTAGACTTCGAGTGATCTATAAAACAATTGCCAATCATTCCATGTAGTGCAAGGAGAGAGAGAGAGAGAGAGAGAGAGAGAGAGAGAGAGAGAGAAAGAGAGAGAGAGAGAGAGAGATTCTTCTAGTACAAATATATATATATATATATATATATATATATATATATCAAAATACTAAATATCATCATAAAAAACAATCAATGGGACTCCAAAGTTAATTTGGTGAATTGGTGGAGTGGGGGATTATTATATAATCTTTGTCATTTTGGTGAATGCACAATGACCATAAATGGTGCCTTGGAATCTATTCAAATTAAATTAATGCTCTAATTTATAATTAATTACTATTTCTATAATTGCGGTTGTGCCTTTCACCCTTTACAGTTTCCACAAACAAGCTTTATGGATAAACTTACTCTTTTTTATTTCTTTCATTATATATTTTTATGCAAACAAAAAAAAGACTAATAGGTATCCACTAATTACTATAGTGCACCCTACCTTAAAGTAAGAATAATTATCTTAATTAATTGTGTTTAATTGAATTTTGAGCTTAAAAAAAACTAGCTCAATTGATAAAATTGACTATGTCAATTAAAAAAGTCATTGGTTTGAGTTTTATTGGTGATTCTTTATTAATAGGTATCCAATAATTACTATAGTGCACCCTACCTTAAAGTAAGAATAATTATCTTAATTAATTGTGTTTAATTGCATTTTGAAATTGTAAACTAAATCTTAAATACGACTCTGATATTACTTATCTAAAATTCATTGATATGTTATATTGGACATTTTAAAGCCCTGTTTGCTATATTATATAAGGTTAGATTGTATAACTTATATAATACTGTGTGTGTATATTATGCATATGGTGCATATATTAGATTGTATAAACTTATCAAAGTAACTCATTTAATATGATCAATACCATTTAATTAGACGAAGAGTAGCCTATTTAGGCTGAATAAGTACAAATTGTATAACAAATAGATTAGGATAAATAAAAAAATTTAGATAATCCTCTCATAATCATATTGACATACTTTTTCAAAATTAAAAATATTAAAAGAGATATATAAACATGAAAAGATATGAACTATTTAAAAAATACTTAAAAAATAAATAAATTTTTTAAATAAAAAACGAATAAAATAATTTCATTATAATATATATTGTAAAAGATAATATAAAATTAAATTGGCTGATTAAAAAAAAATATGGATCAAAACAGAAATAAATTACAAGAAGAAATTAAAATAATAGTATAGTAAAAAATATATCTCACTAAAAATAATTAGTTGAGTGTAATTCAACTAAATTGATATAAGTGTAATATTTTTTACAAAAATAAATAATTCTATATATATTTTTTGTGAGTTTAACATAATTTTTACTCATAAAGATATTTTTTAATAAATTTTGAAAATAAAAAAACTACATATTGAAATTAATTAAGAAACAAGTATTGGTTAAAAATTTTTAATTTAAAAATATGTCAAATAGAGGTGCTTTTAATAATTTATTTTAAATGTGTATTTTTATCTAAAAATAACATTTTATATTGAATAAAGTTATATAGTCAAACTTGCTATACTGTATCCTACCAAACATTGTATTATCTAAATACTTTATATTATTATGCCTTATCATATCAAGTCTTATTTATCAAGTTTTATTCTATGCGGAGCATCAAACAATGCCTAAATATAACAAAACACGTCTTAACAATTGTATCAATTAACATTCCATGTAAAAGGATAAGGAGAATATATATATATATATATATATATATATATATATATATATATATAAAAATAAAAATAATTTAATATTGGACACTTTAAAGCCCTGTTTGCTATATTATATAATGTTGAATTGTATAAACTTATATAATACAATGTGTGTATATTATGCATATAGTGCATACATTAGATTGTATAAACTTATTAAAGTAACTCATTTAATACGATCAATACGGTGTAATTTAATTAGACGAAGAGTAGCCTATTTAGGCTAAATAAGTACAAATTGTATAACAAATAGATTAGGATAAATAAAGAAATTTAGATAATACTCTCATAATTAATCATATTCTACAAGATAATATAAAATAAAATTTTTTAAAATAAAAAAATAATTGCATTATAATATATATTCTAAAAGATAATATAAAATTAAATTGGCTGATTAAAAAAAAATATGGATCAAAATAAAATTTGAAATAAATTACAAGAAGAAATTAAAATAATAGTATAGTAAAAAATATATCTCACTAAATAAATAATTCTATATATTTTTTTGTGAGTTTAACATAATTTTTACTCATAAAGATATTTTTTAATAAATTTTGAAAATAAAAAAACTACATATTGAAATTAATTAAGAAACAAGTATTGGTTAAAATTTTTTAATTTAAAAATATGTCAATTAGAGGTGAATTTAATAATTTTTATTTTAAATGTGTATTTTTATCTAAAAATAACATTTTATATTGAATAAAGTTATATTGTCAAACTTGTTATACTGTGTCGTACCAAACATTGTATTGTCTAAATACTTTATATTATTATGCCTTATCATATCAAGTCTTATCCCATGCCTAGCATCAAACAATGCCTAAATATAACAAAACAAGTCCTAACACAATTGTATCAATTTACATTCCTTGTAAAAAGGATAAGGATATATATATATGTATTAAATTAAACGTACTTTAATAATGAGGGGTCAATTAGAGTAGCTTAGAGAATATATCTCTTAGATTTAAATATTTATACTGTTATTTATTAGGGGAAAATTTAAAAATAAAGAAATTCTAATTTACATGACGCTAGCTATGTGATGATCAGGGACACCAATTGAATAAGACAATTCTTTTTGGAGCATTAAGATGTTAATTGGAAGTATGAGTGTATAATGTGCTTAAAAAGTCTAAAGGTCTTTGCCTTTCATGATCGATGTAGATAATAAGTAATCGAGGGAAAAAAGACAGATTTGGATCTAAAAAAGCTAAAACTTTAGGGACATGCCTTTTCATTTATTTATCATAATTACTTTCCAATTTTAAAGAAAATGGTTTTCTCTAAACCAAGCATTTAATTCATCTTAAGTACGTAACATTATTATATTAGAAGAAAGATAAATATAATTAATATACATAAAGTCATAAGTAATAAATATAAGTGAGATTTATTAATTAAATAATATATCCATATAGTATCCTTACTATATTATTTTTAACATAGACACTTTTTACGCTATACCTGAACACTCCTGCTCAGGAGAATTGTGAGTCATCAGATTTAAGTGAAGTGAATTTTAACTGTTAGATCAATTGTGAGTTAAGTAATTATTTTATCAAAAACCAAAATACCACTAAGGAGTAGTAGTAGTACTATGACTAGGTGAGTAGGCGCCCTTAACATAATATAATCTTACCCTCCAAAATAGCAAGCATGCATATTCTAATCAAGTTGTCAATCTTAAAATAAAATGCACATCACCAAGAATATAATGACTTTGGAAAATACACATCATGAGATTCCCTAAGTCCCCACTAACAAAGAGAAAATTGGAGAACTTCGACACCTAATATGCACTATCGTATATCCTTTCAATCCAATTAACTTAGCTTGACACATAGAAAATCTTATTTTGAGAGGGACGTAGACTTGATTAACACACAACTTAATCCAAAGATATTCTTATCATATAAATAAAAAAAATTATTAATTTTTAATGAAAGATGCTAACGAAAATTAATTACAAAAATCAAACTCATCATGTAGTTAATAAAAAGAAGAAAAAAATTATTTTTCAACATATTTAGAAGCTCAATATTCAAGAATGGTATATTATGATATTTCTTTTATATTGCATGAGAACAATATTTTTAGTAAAATTCTTAAGTAGACCTTTTATTTATATATATATATATATATATGTGTGTGTGTGAACATATAAATATTTATTCTATTTTAAAATAATAGTGATTTTAAAAATTTTAATTTGTTTTAAATTATATGTTGCTTTATATTTTTAATAAAATATTAATTATTATTTTTTACACTTTTACCTCTATTTATTGTTATATTTAATGAAATAATAAGAGTTTAAATTGACTTTAATAAAGGATAATTTAGTCTAATATAATTATTTTTTGCTATAATTAAAATTATTTAATAATTTTCTTAATCCTTATAATATTATCTTAAAGGTTAGATAAAATGAAACGAATATAATATATTTTATGAGTTCTTATAAATATTACTAAAAAAACATGCTTGATATATTTATATGTTAATTAATGATTGACTTGATTTATATATTTATTATACATCATATTTATTTAAACATTTTTTCTATTTTTTTAGAAAAGAAAATTTGGATTTTGAATAATAAATTATATATAATAATTTATTGATAAATATTGATTGATCAAAAAGAGATAGTAAAGGCATAGATGGAAAGAGCGTATAATGTTGTGTTTTAAAAATTCGGCCTTAAAAGCTAAGTGCTTTAAGCAGTCACGTACTTACAAAAGCATGACAAAAGAAGGACAAATGGAGAGAGTGAGAAGTGAGAACCAGTAATAGTTGCTCCTTTTGATTTGGGAAATACAGAAAATAGTTATATAAATTATTAAGCGCATCTTCGTATATTATATATAATCAAATTATCTACTTTCACTTAGCTTAAGCTTTGCTTAGTGGTGGGACATTGCCAGCAAAAACTCAGTACGATGAATTGATGTTGCTTTTTTTTTTGTTGGTCCCCAAATGACTCCTTTAATACCTATATGGAAAACGATTTTGAAACAATCTCTTTCTGGAATCAAGATTCAGTTATATTAATGACTAATATAATTGATCATGTTAAAATTATTTGTATTATTTATTTATTTTAGACGGTTAAAATTATCTTCTCATTTTGTCATCTATCACATTATTTGCTCTATTTTAATTATCTAAAATGAATAAACAGCATCAATATTAACATTATGTATATAATATGACACGATCCTTATCTCACTTTGTTATTTACGGCCATGCTGTGTTTTGCCAATCCATCGTGCCAACTGCCAAATACCAATATTCCCTCGTGATATAATTGTCTGCACGTGAGTACATATTAAGGGTGGCCTCCCTGTTTAAATTTTGAGAATTGGTATTCTTGTAAATTTATGTTCACAAACATTTTACTATATCATTACACTATTCTTAAAGCAACCAGTCTTATCCCATCATTACATACAATTTTATGTTTTCTTCTTCCACTTTATAAGATATTTGTGAAAGTTAGGTTTGTGATAATAACAATACTCCTAATTTTTATTAATTCTTAAAATATTTAAATTAAAATTTAGAGAAATTATTTAAGAGTATTGTTTGGAGCACCTATTCTTATATGGTATCTCATTTCCCTCAAATTCTCCGTTGATACCATAAGCACCAACTAAAAGTACCTAGTACCTATGATACCAATAGAAAATTTGAAGGCTATGAGGCACCTATATGCCCCAAATAGTACTCTTAAATAATATTCGCTTAAAATTTTGATAAATAAAAAATCTTTAGGTAGAAGTGTACATACACCAACTCACCAAGCAACTAAAATATAGATATTTAGTGATACCAATTTTTAATATGTACTTGGTGTATGTACATTAGGTTTATCTTAAAATTTGTGTGATGAATTTTGATGTAACATAAAGTTTAAAGTTTAACCCATAATTAAATCTACAAATAAAAATATGGGATAATATATATATTCAAAATTATGAGTATATAAATTAATTTTTAGAGATAATTATGTTTAGGAACTTTTAGAGGTATTATATTTTAATATGGTACTTCATAAGATTTTTTTATTTGTTTGATGTCTTAAATAATTTTAAAACAATACCTCAAAATGATAGTAAAACAAAGGAATTAGAAAGTATTGTTATGGAACACAATTTTTCTCAATACACAAAAATAATCTAATCAGTTTTTCAATTACTAGCTAAAAGAGGTAATATATACCAAGTCAACTTTATTATTAAAGCCAATAATTTACATTTACTGTTTTGAAGAGACATTGCTCGAGTTACAAGATCTCTCTTTCGTTGAGGTTTGAGAGCTCACTAGTTCAAGGAACTCTTCTTTTGTCCACATGATAGAACACCTCGTACTCAAACTAATAATTAGTAAATAGTAAACACCATCTGCGATCAAAAAAGAAAGAAAGGGACAGAACATCCTTAGTTACACGTTTCACATACTTAGGCGCAAGTCAAGACCTTACGGTGTGGTGTTCCACCTACGAACCACTTGACATCGCAGAGGCTTCTTCATTTCAAGAGAGAGCCTGAGGCACTCTGAAAGATCCACAGACTGTGCCGGCAGCCATATGAAGTGGTGGAGAAGTTGTGCCAGCCAGAGGTGGACCGTGGCTAGGCCCAGTGCTCTTCCCGGGCACACCCTGCGGCCGGCGCCGAATGGTGCGAGCCTCAGGTCCGAACCCATGATAGATACTTCTTCTTTCATGAACCGTTCAGGCTTGAAGGTCCATGGGTCCTCCCAAATAGATGAGTCATGCGTTATGGCCCACATGTTAACCATTGCTGTTGTGCCAGCTGGCACGAAGTACTTGCCTACGTGGACATCATGGACAGCGAGGCGGGCCCATGAGAGCAACGGGCCCGGTGGGTGCAAGCGGAGAACTTCTTTGACTATGGCCTGGAGGTAAGGGAGGTTTGGAATGTCTGAGTCTCGCACGTGACCGTGTTGGCCGATGCACGCGTCAATCTCTTGGCGGGCTTTCATTTGTATGTCTTGGTGTAAAACCATCCTCGCCATGATCCATTCGAGAAGTATAGCAACTGTGTCTGTTCCCCGAAATATCATTTCCTGCATAAACAGAACACAATCTTAGGATATATATAGATTAACGAGGTAATCTTACACTAATGGTTTTTATGTTCTAAAATTGTCCAATATTAAAACAAATCTTTAGCTAATAGGTTAGTTATATATGTTGGTTTCCATTTTCACGCAGACCATATTCGGTCACAAAAAACAAGACCATGCAAAGTTACCGAAAAATAAACGTCTAAGTTTTAAGAAAAAGGTTAAAACTTTAAGCAGCAAAATGCGATCAGCAGGTCAAGCCTTGATAGAAGCCTTCCCTATTGAAAGGAAAGAGGCTACGTAAATGAAACAATTAGGTTTTCCTCAAATATGAAATATCCCTCTTCTGTATATATGACTGTATAATGAATTAACCCATTGCTAACAAGCTAGGAAGTACTCGACATTAATACAGATATATAACGATAAAATGTTTAGTATTTGGGTGTAATTTAAATTAAGTATCATGTCATATTTTATATGTGTGTTAACATATATTATTAGACACAGCAAGATTCTGTTTTTGAAGTATTTGTGAGCTAAATAGTGTTAATTACGATGATAATCAGAGTTATGAAAAAGAGTACTGCTTCTATATGATATGTTCACTGAGTGGGGGGTTTTTTAATGGGTAGTGCGTGTGTTTGAGTACTGAAAAGAGAGAGGGATCCTTACCCACAAAATAGCTACCGTATCTGAATGACCCAGCCTTTCCTCTTTGGGCAAGGATAGCAGAGTGCTAAGAAAATCATTCTGCCCAACCAACTCCCCAGCTCTTTTTCGGTCTTCCACAATCTGACCCACCACACTGTTAACCTTAGCAGCCAATTTGTGACACCTTCTCTTTACCCCGTGGAAGTCCAAAAACTTGAAAGGAAAATAATCTTCCCAGTTAAACTTAAAAATTAATTCATACCCTTCCTTAACCAAATCCCCTAACTCCTCCCTTTCTGAACTCAAACAAGTACCAAAAACACTCTCCAATATATTCCTTAGAGACCCTTCCTGCAATATTCCCCGAACTTCCAGTACCCCTTTGTCCTCCATCTCCTTCCACACACTCCTCACCATTTTATCAGCCACGTGTTGCCGGAGTCCCTCTAGGCCAGAAATCCTCCTCGGAGAAAACATGTGGGAGGCAGCGATTCTGCGGAGGTGGCGCCAATAGGTGCCGGAGGGAGCGAAGCCAATGGCACGCTCAAACATGAGTAAGCGAGCTGATTCTTTGATGGGACGGTCTGAAAACGACGACCCGCATAAGATTTCTCTAGCAGTCTCTGGGTGGCTGCTGATGATAACTGGTGTGGCTCCTAAGCTGAACGACATCAACCTTTTTGCGTTTAACGAAGTGGCCATGGCAGCGAGTTTTCTGTGAGCCAGAGAACCCATTTGAGGCAAAGTCCCCAAAATAGGCCATCCCATTGGACCATAGAATTTGATAGGTTCCTCACAATGGTGGTAATTATAATTCCTCCATGCAAAGCCTCCGGGGACAAGCCAATAGTTTAGGGATATAGCGAGGAGAATGAGGGGTACGAAGAGAACGAGAGTGAAAGGCCAAGGCCAAGAAGAGAGGGTAGTCAGGAAAGTTGCTAACAAGAAGTTGACTAGTAAAATTGCCATGGGCTTCATATTTGAGAAAGATTTAGAGAGTTAAAAATAAAAGGGAGGAGAAATGAAGATGATAATTATGAGTAAATCACGGAGTGGCCTAGAGATGGACGTCTATCATGGGACTACAGCATGTAGGGATCAATAGTACTTATATAGGGTTTGAAAAGTTGCAGAGGTTAATAATCTCTAGTTAAGAAGCTAACCATGGTTAATTAGTATTTGCACTCCCAAAGGGATTATGACGTTAAATATTCTAAACCTTGCACTAACAACTCACTTTAGTTATGTCAGACCACCCCCATCCTCTGCCTTTTTCTCTGGTAACCAATCTACCATCAAAGTTATGGACATTTACAGCTGAAAGTTATATATGAAAACAAATAAAGCTAATGATCGATGCGGCTATTGTTTTTCTTTTAAAATATATATGATATTCTACCTCTCTGTTCTATGAGGAAAATAGGGATCCAGCAATTGTATATAATTCTATTTAAGAAAAAAAAATCCTAATACCAAGATATATATATTGGATTTGTATATACATATAAAGTAACTAGATATGTCAAAGCTCTTCGATATAGACTCCGCTCTGCCTAGTAGCTAGCTTCAGAGGCAAAAAATTAGCATAATCTAATTTGAACATGTTTTTTCTGTAAGAGATTTGCTGAGAAGTGAGATCAACCCCACATGCTTAATTGTATAGAGTTTCCCACTTCTTCGTGTTACCGCCAAAGCTATCAGTCAACCACATGAGCCTAAAATAGTAGATAGCATTCTCCCCTCCACTTGATTATGTTGGCTATCTAGCTAGCTATAACCTTCCATGAAAGAGCAATATATATAATATGGAAAAATTCCTACTTATATTTTAGCCTTTGGTTAATCATTTGAAGACAAAGTCTGCTCACGCCTCACTGACACCAGAAAAAGAGATAAAAAAGAGAGGAGAGTGATTGTGAAAATTATACGGGGAGAAGAAAAAAGATAGCGAAAAGAATAGTGAAGGCAAAGGCAGTGTGGAGATATTATCCATGGAGATGCAAGGGCCTTATCTTTTGGGTGCCTCCTAAATCATTGATGCTTCTTTTTTGTGGAAGCTTTTGGGATATTTTGTTTCTCTTTTTCTCTAGTTTGTAAAAAGAGTAGTGTCCTTTACAATAATGGGCCTTATTTCCCATTGCCAGGTGTTGCAGAAAATCTTACGGAAACTATATTGCCTCCCAATAATGCAGTACTGATCAGGTAAGCACATCCACAAGGTCACACTTGGAATGAACAAAGTTGTACATGTGTTTCACCGTACCATGTTACCTTTTACGGTGTCGTAATCCTGTCGATGCCCAGATAGCTATCTCAAGTATTTTCTATTCCCATCTCTTAAGTCTTTAAGTTTTGATTCAAGAAAAAAAAAAAAGAATTGTGTATAAAAGTTTTGTGACCCCTTTTAATATTTATCATTATATTGAAAAGAGCATGTATGAGAATGAGCCTCCCTTTTTATGGTTTGTTGGAGATGAATTTAGTCGTTTTTTTTAGTTATTTTTTAAATAATTTTTTAATGATTATAATTAAATAATATAATAATTCAAATATAAATAAATGAACACAATTAAAAAATAACGTATTATGAGAGGCCATAAACTGTGACAGATTAGTTTAAAATGAATCCTCTATTCATATACTAAAATATTTTTAATATTATTGAAGAAAAAAAAATTGTTATTGCTATTGTCGTAAACATTATAAATTTAAGAATTTGAAGAGTTTAAAAAAATAAAAAATTATTACGAGGTGCCTTAGTGAAATATATTTTTATACAGTGTTTAATGATATTTATATATTTTTTATTAATATCTCATTTATGTTCAATTTTTTGTATAACCGTATATTTAAAATAAATCTTCATCTCAATAATTTCAGTACTATCCATTAAACGATTCAACTATTATTATTGTATTTTATATCAATAGTTTATCTTCTCACTATATTCATTATTCTCAGTACTCTTTATCTTTATAATTAGTTTATATATTACTTAATTGTAATAATATTATTATGATATCCTCTTTAATTTCATTTTGGACATTTTCATTAGGTGAATAAATAAATAAATTATATACTTTTTTGTTTAATTTAAAATTTTTGTCCACACGGCTATTGCGTGCCTTGAGTTATAGAAAGAAATCGGCAGACATATAGAAAACCAGTGGCAAGTGACGAGGAAACGACTACAGATTCCAAAACTAGTGGCGTTTTGTGTTCTCAAGATTCAACCGGTGCTCTTTGGCCGTTTGTGTCTCCTTTTTTAAAGGAGAACTCAAAATTTTTTTTTTTAAAGAACGATTTTTGTAATTTTTTAACTTGTTTATATTTTTTTATTTAAAAAAATAAAAAATAAAAAATTATGATTAAAGTAAAATTTTTATTTTAAAAAAAGTAAGATTATTTTTTTTGACTATTTTATTCATTTTTTCATCATAATTATATTTTTTTTATTATAATATTATAATTAAATTTTATTAGAAGTATAAAATTTAAATTGTCAAATATTTTTTAATATAATTATATTATTTTTTTTATTAAATTATTTTTTATTATAGTTATTTTTACATAATTATTAATTTTAAAAAATTATTGTTAACCATGTATATATTTATTTTATTATTTTTAAATTAAATATATAATTTTTATTCATTAAAAATAATTAATTTTAAATTTTTTGTATATGTTCTTTTTAATAATTTTATTAACCAAAATTTTTTTTATAGTTTTACAATTGAATACATTTTTTAATTTAAAATTTATTCTCATTTACTGCATCTGAACGTAAAATAATTTTTCATTCTACTTAAATACATTCTTTGTTTAAAATTAATTTCTTAATTTATAAAATTATTATTTTCTAAAAACATCCAAATAGTTCCTTTGTCTATTTGTACAAAAAGATTTACGCTCCTATGTTAATGTTGTGTTATTGTTTTTATAATCATGTCACGTCATTTTTTTTCCATGTCTTTTTTAAAAGAAAGTAAATTTTAAAAACAATAATATAATATTATTATTATACTATAATTATTTTCGAACGAGAAGATCTACGGTGTGCATAGTGTTTCGAAAGGAATAAAAAATCCACCAAGAGAGGTGATGTCGCTTCACAAATATAGAAAACCCATCAATGTGGATGAACAAACTTCTAGTTTTAGAGAGAGAAATGTACGTGAAAGGGTATTATATAAGAAGAAATCATATTTTTATATTATTCTCTTTTACATGTTTTTTACGTTTTTTTATATATATTATTTTATTATTATTTATCAATTATCAATTAATTATATATTATTTAATTATATTATATTTATAATAAAAAATGAAGTATAAAAAATGTAAAAATAACATTTTCCTTATATTAGATAGGATATTTTTATAAGACGTTCATAAATAATTTCTAACCATATTGGTAAGTGATAGTGAATATTATCTATATATTAAATTAATCTTAAAAAATAAATAAGTAAATATGTTAAATACATTTTTAATAAAATTTATTAAACTTATTTTTCATATACTTATATATTTATTGATGATTGATTAGGTATATTTAAATTACTTTTAAAATAAATAAGGGTATTCTGTTTGCGCATTAACGAGACTAAAGCTTTCTTTGAACAATTTTATGGACGCTCCTCCGTCCTCCCACACCGCCTTGATTCATTTAGGAGAATAAAATTTTTTAGGTATTGATCCTAAAATTTGCAACCAAGTAATCAAACTTAAAAATGTTCAATCTTATGAGTCTTAATGTTTTAACTTTTAAATACTATAATATAAAAATACTATGTACAAATATCTCATCATATTTATAATTTTTATATTTATTATGATATTATAGAATTATAAAAATATAATTATTTTATAAAATTATAAAATTAAATTTTGAAATTTTTTATGAGATATGAAATATAATTTAAAATATATTTGTGAGACTTTTATGTTAAAATGTGGTAATTGGGTCATAAATGAGTTTGGCCAAGTCACAGGTCCATATGGTACGGCTACCATGCCTTAGATAAATGTATTAATTATGTATTTGTCATTAAAATTAGCGTTCCAAAAAATTAAACTATTGATCATATACTTAAATGATAAATTTAATCTGTCCTTATAACTATATTCATATGATTTGCCAACAAATCATACAAGGGCTAATATAATTTTGTCTCCCTAAAATGTCACTCATTTATAATTTAGTTTCTATATTTTAATTTTTTTTAATTGATCTCCACACATTTTTAGTTCCTTCCAATTTAGTTTTTGTCATTATAATTGAGTTAATACTATTTATAAAAATACTAAAATGACCATCAATTAGCACTTCTATTTATATTTCTTTTTCCATATCACTATCCATCTCATTCTTCTTTTATTACTTAATTTTTCTTTATTTGTTTGGTGGAACTTCACCTCCTTCAAGAGTGGTATATAAACAAATAATAAAACAAAAGGGGGAATTTTGGCCAATGAAAGATTTCAAATATATATATATATTCCGTGATAGGATCCATATAATTAACTTTATAACTAGTAATTAAGTCGTACAACATACAAACATCATAATCTCTTCAAAATAAAATATAAAAAATAAACATATCATAATGTGTATACAAAAAATAAAAACTTAAATTAAATGGGGACGATGACAATGTAACTTAGCCTCATACGATTGCAAGGATCCAGAGCCATCTATTCCATATCTTAATCAATGGTGGTCGCAAGGTTGCCATTGTCCTAAAATCGTTCACATCATTACATATATTATTATTGTGACCAAAATGATTCAGAATATTTTTTTTATATTTGATCCTAAAGTTAAGGAAGACGCGTGGCCAACTCGGCACCTGTCAATCTAGCTACTCTTGTTATTTTAGAATTGGAGCAAAGCATTGTATACAAAAATATCAAAAATCCCCACTAACTCCTACTGTCCTACACCACTGGTGCAGCAAAGTGATGATTGGCTTAGAGAATTGAACCTCCCAGAAAGACCATTCACGATTCACCCAAATGCAAAAGCAGCTTATCTTTGAGAGCAGAAGAAAACCCTGGAAGAAAACTTAAAAAGCTAAATTCAAGTGGAGTCTTTTGCCCAACTTTAGATACTTTAATATTATTATAGAACTATCCTATCCAGATTAAGGACTCACTTCCCCATTATGTTTATGTTAATGGCCATTATGTGAGGCCCAGGCGAGATTACTGTCCCCTAATGGCGATTCGACCAGTAGGCATCTCACACCTCCTTAGCCCTCATAACTTTGATCACTCACCCTTGCCATTAAGAGAAAGTGGTGGGCCTTGAGTAGCAGGGCAGACCTGGCTATAGAGTTATTAATTATCATTGGAATAGATGCATTAATCTGCTTATCATTCCTCTTTTTCCTTGATTACTGTATCATTGGCATAAACTCTTAAATACAAATAAATTATTTTATATATTATGATATTTAAAATATTATAATAAGGTATTTAAAATTTTTGTATGTTGGGAACTAAATCTATCATTATTTTGTTTATTTATCTATGTGGATGGCATTTGAGAGAGCGTTTCTAGGAATTAAATTCATAACCCTTTAATTATGAGTGATCTTGATATAGGTTCAATTTTTAATGATTATTCATCATTAAAAGATTATGGATTCGATTTTTAAGGATACTCCCTTAGATGTTACTTGAAACAAATAAACAAAATGATGGTGAAGTCCGTCCACAACACCTTGTTTGATATAACAAAAAAATATTTAAAAAAATATAATTAATATTTTATAAAATTTATTAAAACTAAGAGTGATGCAAAGTAAACTTTTTTTGATTTTTGGATAGTATAAGATATTATCTAAAATATTATTATCTTATCACATTTTAATATCTTAGATAACATTATTTATATTAAATAACAATATATTAAATATATACATTTTAGATAATTAATGATGTCATTTAAAATAATAATATACCAAACGTTTCTTAAAAATAAATTAATCAAGTTAATAATAAAAAAAACATATAAATATATTAGAGATGAAACTCAATCAATTTTATTAAAAAATATACCCCACGTATTTACATGTTTACTTTTTACTAGTTTAGTCTACTTGAAAATTTATCGTTTGCTTCCTCCCAAGAAGCATAAAAATTCAAGCAAAATGTTTTCTCCTCAAAGCCAAACACCCAGACAGTGGCGACTCAGGAACATCCAGCTGAAAAACCCATGAATATTACTTGTCTCACAAAGATGAAACATAGGAATAATTAGTGGTTGTTTGGAACGATTTTTATTTTATTATTTTTTAAAATAGTTCTTGAAAATAATTTTATATAATAAAAAAATAAAAAAATTTATTTGGATAAAAATAAGTTAAAACACAAAAAAAATTGTTTTTAAATTTTTGTTTTTTAGTTACTGTTTTCGAAAACAGTTTTTAAAAATAACTGATGAAAACAATTACCCAAATGAGGTTTTTTGTTCTCGCAAAACAAAAAAAACAAAAAAATAATTTTTAAACACAGAATCAACCAGGCTATCAGTCTTGCAATCCAAGGGTCTTCGTTTCTTACCATTTTGTTCCTACAATTTTGTTGATGATGATGTGGCAGCTATAAATGCAGCCACGTCCCAGATCAGCAAACCGATTCTCCAACTAGACTCAGATGGACTCTCGGCTACTGTGCTTTTTAAGGGTTAGATGGGCGTGACTGACAACTAGCAACAATAGCAAGCTCAATGGTTTACTGGTGGGACTAGTCAATCCGGTTCAGTTTTGAACAAGGAACAAAATTTCGATTTCGTACGAAACTGAAACGAAACGATATTCTAATTTCGAAATAGTAACGAATTGTAAGATTTCGATTCGTTTCGGCAAAAATCGAACGAAATGTACCGAAACGAAACGAAACAGAATGAAACGGATCGAAACGAAAAAAAAAAGAGAAGAGTTGTTCAGAACCAAGATTGAGAAGAGTTTGAACCTATTTTGAATTTTGAAACTGAAAGAAAATAAAAAGACTGACAAAATTAAGAAGAGTCTGAACCTCTTTTAAAATTTTTATTATTATTTGTCATATTATACCATACAATCTATCAACATATACCTTGCTTTATGATAGTATTATTTATATTCTTTATATTTGATTATCAAAATAAAATAAAATATTTCATTTTATTTTTATAATTATTTTTATTATTGTTTTGTTTCTTCTAAGAAACTATATTTGAAATATCAAAAAATCTACA